>JADLZK010008502.1:0-161280 GCA_015847255.1 Hyparrhenia diplandra | reverse complement strand
GGTAACCCATCACCCATGCCAACGCCTACCTACCTCTGCTGATTGGAATAACAACCTCAAAAGATTAGGTAGAGTAGTACTAGAGTACTCCTCACATTCTCACCAAAGAATACATAATCATCATGGCTACATACATGTAGATTCAGCCCTTCAGGTCTGCGGTCTGCAGTGTGCTGCAGAGCTTCATGCTTCCAATTAGGGGCAGCTTGATTGAACAGTGGAATCTTATTATAACTTGGTTTTAGGCAGAAACAAAGGGCGCCCGACCAGCCCCATCGCGGCAGTAGCTCGGCCGATTAAAGTATCAGCTGCTAGTTTGCGTTGCATTCACATCGATGCCTGCCTTTGGTGCTAAGCTACCTGCGTGTGATCAATGGCCACTGCAGCTTTATTGTGCCATTCCATGTACACTCTCACTCATCAGGCACGCAGGCGACGCCGAGGCATTGTTTAGCCACACATGAATTTCCTTTACGTAATCCCAAGGAACGGGTTTTATTCAGAGCCATAGCCAAAGATGAACTGAATACCCAAATACTGCTGGGTAAGCAAGCGTGCGTTCAGCTAACTGTAGATCGAAGAACTGTGACAATGTTCAGTGCACGCCCAGTGCACATCTGGTCATCGGTAATGACATGGTGAATTGGTTATGGAGCTACTGTAGAAATGAGGTTGCTATGCAGGTACACGCAAACTTCAGTTTGAATATCCGAAAACCGAAGCCCAACTTTGGCAAAGATTTGCAGCCGAGCTGTCAATGATAGTACTACGTACAGTACCTCCCAAGTCCCGACCCATACTGAAAAGACAGTAGATGAAACTGAATGAGCTCTTTTGAGCAGCCTTCGCTTTTTCACCTCGCCAAAGTTTGGAGCTGCGAACATTGCATCGAATTGAGCAGATTCTCAGCAACAATAGCTCAAACCCAAGCGAAATTGTACTACAGCTTTGGAGTTTGGATGCATGCATGCTGCTGTAGCTTTTCCCCCAACTTTTCACTTTGCAGAGATATCCTGACAACTGAGGCACCAGCAGGTGTTTGCTGTGTTTTGCCGAGCGCCGAGTCTACAACGCCAAGTCTAAAATGCTGCTGTAGTTTAGTAAACCCATGAACCATGATCATGAGATTACGTAGATCGAAATAGCCAGCATAGAGATTAGAGAGAAGAGTTTCTACTCTGGTACCGGAGCCAAGGTGCGCCGTACTCGGAGAACTAACCAGCTCGAGTGGCCAGTTTATCTTACTCCTCGGAGTACTTGATCATCTGAAACCGCGCTGGATCCCTTGCTCGGTGGAACGCCGGCGGCGGCGGCGGCGGCGGCGAAGTCACTACAACTAACACGGGCTCTTGCTCCCCGGGCATCGTTTCGGGGATGCATGGGACTCCGTTTGGCCAATGAGGACTGCGGACACGTCCTTCCCCACTGGGATTATCTATGCTCGTCCGTCCGTCGTCCCCCCATGGTTTCTTCTCAAGAATTGCGCGTTCGGTTCTCAAGGACGAGAAAGATGGGCTGGGAGACTCGATCTGTATTCTTTCTGCAGCCTCTGTGTGATGAACGGAATAGTATACTGGTGGTGGAGAGCTGCAGAATGGGCGAAGGCCGGCGGAGTAGCCACGGCCACGGGGAGCGAGGCGCGCGAGAACCGGTGCCTAGAAAGGCACCAAAACAGCGTCGCCAAAGCGGGGGACAGGGCACCGGGCTAAATGACAGAATGTCCCCGGACCAGGCGGCCGCGGCGCGTCCACGAACCACGCAAAAAGGCACCTCCTCGATAGCTCGCCCTCGCTGCAGCGCGGGCCTCCCTTGCTAGTGTGATCGCTGAAACCGTTTGCGTTGCGTGCTCGGAGTCGGAGGCCGTGAGACGGTGGTGGCTGGCACGCGTGTTTTGTGGAGTGGGGCGGCGCTGCTGGTGGTGCTCTGGTGGTGCTCCGGCTGCTGAGATGCGGGGTATATTGCGCCGGGGGGGCGCCGGCGCCGACCGCCGAGGCAGCTCCTCCTATCCGAACTCTTGGCCTGTGGCCAAAGCGCTTTTCCTGGCTCGGTGCTGGAGAGCACCGCGCGTCACCGTGGGAACGGAAAGGGGCTCAAGGTGAGAATGCACTCGTAGTGGCAAAAGTCTAGATATACTCGCTGAATACCACCCTGCTCACAAAATGTGCAGAAAACTAAATACACTTGGCGCGAGGAACTATTTCAATTTTTTTCTAAAATAAACTAAGAGCCGCTGATTTTTTTTTTTACTTCATCGGCTACGAATCCTCGATGCATTGTAGTATATACTCCCTCCATACCCGAAATTATTAACGTTTAGGACATGATTGTCGTAACCAATGAGTAATTAATTAGCGGGTAATCTTCCATGTTTTTCCATGGTTGCCCTTATTAAATAAGGCTACGGATACCTCCTAGACATCAAAGAATCATAGCTCGACTGGTTGTAGCTCGACTCGTTGGTTGGGCGTGACTTGCTCTTAGAGGGCAGGGGTTTGAATCCCTTGGCCTTCTTTTTTTTTTTTTTATGTTTTCGCGATTTTGCATGGTCGCTGGAGGGCATGCGAGGCAAGCGGGGAGTTACTAGGGGGCCAAGCACACGCGCGTTGAATGCGGTGGCAGCACAACGGATGGGCGGCGACGTGGGGCTCAACATTCGGGTCAAGCTGCCAACGCGGAGAGCCAAGACGTCAAGTTTCGGGAAAATAGGCCAACAACCGAGGACGTCAAGTTTTACGGGTAAGGAGGGAGTATATATATGGAGGACAGTATTGTTTAGAGTCGTGCTAAATGAAATGTGTTATTGTATTTTCAAATCTCCTTAGGGTCTATTTAGATGTAGATATTGGAGAGGCTGGAATTGAATTGAGTCTAATACCAAAGCAGGCATGGCATTGAAATGGCCCCAATTCAAATGTTGTTGTTTGGATGACCATTGAATTGGCTTTTGGAATTGAAAATCCTCTCTGCCATTTCAGCGGCCATGGCAGGCGTGGCCATGGCGGGCGACGCTAGCCCCCCTCGATGGAGGGTGCACCTCGCGCGGATCTGGACGGAAGCCATGGGGGTAGAGATGGAGGAGGAAGAGCTGGACCCCTCAACGGTCGCCATGGCAAGGTGCAGGTCGGACGGAGCTCGATGGAAGCCATGGAAGAGCAAGACGGAGGAGCTGCCACCGAAGCCGTCTAGGAGCTCGATTGCTGTGGAGGAGGTCGCCCACCACTGCCATTGGGGAGCTCGAGCTCGGCGGGCCACTGGGGAGCTCGGCCTCGACCGGCCATGGAGGAGGACGCCCACCACTGCCTCATACCCGCTAGCACCGGCGGGTGGATCTTGGCCATGGCGAGCGGATCTGCTGTGGAGGGAGGAGGAAGGGGAGCCCGCCGCCCCTGGCCGGGAAGAGGAAGGAGAGCCACCGGCAACGAGGAAGAGTATGAGGAGCGTCGGTGGGGGGGGTGAGATGAGCTCACGCCGCCTCCCCTCGTCACGCACGTTGGCTTGGTGGGTACCGGTTGAGTTAATTCCACCCAATTCGGATGGGGAGAGCTTCGTGTTGGGGATGGGGAGCACAGGTTTGTTGAATACCGGTTGGAATTGAAGATGAATGCCAATTTCGATTCCCCGAACATCCAAACAACTGTATTTGGAGCTAGCCAATGCCAATTCCAATTCTAAGCCCTGAATATGTACATCCAAACAGGGCCTTAGATTCAACTCGAGAGAAGGCGCCTACTACACATGGCCTTAGAAATCAGAGTTGATGGTTTGATAGACCGATGAGAATTGGCTCCGCAAAAGTATGTTCTATGTATTTATTAATAATTTAATAATATTATTATGTTTATACATGTGGTGAATAATTTTTAGATGGCCACGGTCAAGCTCCAAGAAACTTATATACCTATGTTAGTTGTAACTTGGACCCTTTCAATCTTTCCACTAACTCCTGCACACTGCTAAATAGGACAGTGTCTATTTTCCTATTCGCAATCAATTGCACTAATAATTAACACATGTTGACACGTCTTGTTCCGTTTGCTCTGCATAGTGTTAGCCACTTGTTCCCGTTCCGTTCCGTACTGATTTGTCCTAAACACATAGCACATGTTAAAAGAAAAAAAAAAAAAAAAGCTCCGGAAGACTCACTTTGTTTTGTCATTTTTCGCTTAATATATCCGCTCCCCGTCTACTTGCATCCAAAAGAACTCCTGGAAAGAAACAGAGATAAGGAGAAAGACGGGTTTCTTTTTATCCTCATCACCTGTCGCCTGTTGGACGTGCCGCAGAGTCTTGCTTCACCCGTCCGGGTCCGGCCGGCACCTCACTCTCACTCTCCTCTCCTGCAGTATATATCACCCCCTCCGGCCTCCATTTCGTTTCATCGGCTTGCTGGGCGTGGTTTACTACACGCACACTCACCAGGCACCCCAAGCGAATCGATCGATCGAGACCATGGCCTCGGAGGCCAGTGTGGGGGGCGTCGTCGCCAACGAGAAGGGAGAGGAGACGGTCGGCGTCGGGCGGTACGTGGAAATGGAGCAGGAGGACCAAGACTCCAACACCGTCAAGTCGCGGCTCTCCGGCCTGCTCTGGCACGGCGGCTCCGCCTACGACGCCTGGTTCAGCTGCGCCTCCAACCAGGTGAATAAATCAGGCTAGGCTTGTTGCTTGTACTCCTAGAGCTCAGCTCAGTAGCTCATGCCTGCTTGTTCAATTCATTCAGGTGGCTCAGGTGCTGCTGACCCTGCCCTACTCCTTCTCGCAACTGGGGATGCTGAGCGGCATACTGTTCCAGCTCTTCTACGGCCTGATGGGCAGCTGGACGGCGTACCTCATCAGCATCCTCTACGTGGAGTACCGGACCAGGAAGGAGAGGGAGAAGAAGGCCGACTTCAGGAACCATGTCATCCAGGTGTGAGAGCTAGTGAGACTGAGAGCAAACACTATTGCATTTGCTTGTCTTCATGATCAGTCGATCAATTTGTTCTGAACCACGCCACGCATATATCTGCAGTGGTTCGAGGTGCTGGACGGGCTGCTCGGGAGGCACTGGAGGAACGTCGGCCTGGCCTTCAACTGCACGTTCCTGCTCTTCGGCTCTGTCATCCAGCTCATCGCTTGCGCAAGGTAACAGGCATCTTGCTTCGCTTGCATGCGATTTGTTTGGTTCTGGTATGGCTAACAGCTACTCTAATTACCAACAGCAACATCTACTACATCAACGACAAGCTGGACAAGAGGACGTGGACGTACATCTTCGGCGCCTGCTGCGCCACGACCGTGTTCATCCCGTCGTTCCACAACTACCGGATCTGGTCCTTCCTGGGCCTCGTCATGACCACCTACACGGCGTGGTACCTCGCCGTCGCCTCCCTCATCCACGGCCAGGTACACAAAGTGCATGCAGCGTGCTCATCGATAATGCATTCCGATGATGCCAATGAGTAACGTCGAAGCAAGCATGCCTAGCTGTTAGATGTGAGATGTGCTTCTGCTCTTGCAGGTTGATGGCGTGAAACACTCCGGGCCGACCAAGATGGTGCTCTACTTCACCGGGGCCACAAACATTCTCTACACCTTCGGAGGGCACGCTGTTACTGTGTAAGAGCAAGTACAATAACGTTTTTTTAGCCGGCGAAGAGAAGTCCACGTCAACAAAAACAGTGCCACGTTAGGAGAGAGACTGCGCAGCGGGCGTTTGGCTTCTCGCCGGCTCAAGCACAAGCTCCGAGAAAAAAGTTTCTCTCCCAGCTCACACGACCGGTGCATGCAAACTGCTATTGGTCTCACAGGCAAATAATAAATGCTTATAGCTAGCTCTTGCAGTAAGCTTATTGTACGGTACGCAGGTAGTGAAGGTTGTTTGTGACGTGGAATTGATATACGCCTGCTAACAGCCCGCTGCTGGCTGGGTTATTGTTCTTGCTCTAAGGAGACAAACACCTTTCTTTTTTAATGGATGCGCCGGTCCATCCCCTGCTCTCTGTGTGTGTGAGCATGGCAAAGCTAGTAATGTGGATGTTTCTATTACGAGTATTACCGAAACAAAGAAAAATAACACGGAGTAGGGATTTGAAGTTGAACACACACTAGGCACCAGTGGACCACATGGCACTGAGACCAACGAAAGTAGCTGGGTACCGTGTGAAGTGGTCCGGCCATTCCATACACTTTGCTTCGTGTGGCCACGCGCCATACGTCTCAGACTTGTTGCCATGCCATGCACAAGTTGAATTACATGCTCCATAATTTTACTTCTCGCTTGTTAATTGGATTAGAATGCACGGCATGGCACGGCATTTCTCCAATCCGGTCCTCGATCAGATTGCAAAGGCCTGCACATGAGCTTCTCTCATTGTCCGCACCGCACTGTTACTACACCTTGGCACCATCAGACCCGTGCAAGGTCCTTTCCTGGCTAGTACACTGTTACACGCTGACACGAGTATATCTGCCGTCTCCGTCTTTACAAACCACAGCCACAGGCCACGGCACGGCAGGCCTTCGATCAGTCTCTGACTCATTCATTGTTTGCACAGTCAAAGGAGCGTGCATTGCTGCGATGCTTTAGCTCTGCAGTGTAGGGCTAGCTCCTGCTTTTGCACTTGCAACCACTGACTCGTGAGCCAGCCTGCGCTCGCCTCTGGTAGATAGATGCCGATACGATACCCCTCTGCATGCAGATGCCACCAGCTAGCACGGGACATACTACTCCTGGCACGGATGTCCAGGTTTCTGCGTGCACGAAAACAGAACGCAAAATTGAAAAGCAACGGCCATCTGAATCCTGACTTTGAAAGGTGACTGAACGATCGAAAAACCATACAGGGAGATCATGCACGCGATGTGGCGTCCGCAGAAGTTCAAGGCGATCTACCTGATGGCGACGCTATACGTGCTGACGCTGACGCTGCCGTCGGCGGCGAGCGTGTACTGGGCGTTCGGCGACGAGCTGCTGACGCACTCCAACGCGCTGGCGCTGCTGCCGCGCACGCGCTTCCGCGACGCCGCCGTCGTGCTCATGCTCGTCCACCAGTTCATCACCTTCGGCTTCGCGTGCACGCCGCTCTACTTCGTCTGGGAGAAGCTCATCGGCCTCCACGACTGCCGCAGCCTCTGCAAGCGCGCCGCCGCCAGGCTCCCCGTCGTCGTGCCCATCTGGTTCCTCGCCATCATCTTCCCGTTCTTCGGGCCCATCAACTCCGCCGTGGGATCGCTCCTCGTCAGCTTCACCGTCTACATCATCCCGGCGATGGCCCACATGATCACCTTCCGATCAGCAACCGCCCGAGAGGTACGTACGTAGTAATGCACTTCTATTACTGCTACTAGTTTTTTTTTAATTAAAAGAAGATATTGTTTTATGATCATGGATTCTTGTTGGGCTCTACTATACTCCAATGTTCTTTGTGCATTTCGTAGCTCGTTCGCTAGCTTTAGCTTTAGCTAGGTCCTGAGTAGATGGCACTATGCACAGCAGCCTAAATATTCACGGGACTCGGTGTCAGTGAGTAGCCATTCAACTGGGCCCCACCTACAATACAACGCAAAACGTTGTTGCTAGTCATGATTAGAGCTGAAATTATTAGGGAGCTACTCCTATATAAACGCTGCGTCTGAAAGGCTGTTCTCTGTTCGTGCTGATTGCTGAAAGTCTGAAACATATAGGACAAAACAGCGGCTACTCGTCAAACTGTCTTTTTTCGTGGTGTGGTCTGGTAGCAAGAAAGAAGAGAAAGGTTGGCGCAAAGCTTGGAGACAAACCGAAAGAACCCTAGAACCAGAGCAAAGATACTTTATCTGCAGGAAATATTTGTACCGCATGGCATAGTCTCCGAGAGCCACAGAAATTCAGACGACCACCGAAACAAAGCGTCCGAAAAGGACAGCATGCATTTGTACTCTCGATAGGAAGAAAAAACAGACAAAGCATATAGAGGACGTACTTAAGGTTAGTCTGAGTTCCATGCAAATGATAAACCCAATGATGGCAAGTACTAGTATAGTTCTCGATGCTCTAACACTGTTTGATGTTGGCATTCCTGCAAAAGAAATACTGTTTGATGTTGGCATGCTCTGAATAACTCGTTCTGACCTGTTGTGTGTGGCTTGGTGCATGCAGAACGCGGTGGAGCCGCCGCCGCGTCTGGTGGGGCGTTGGACGGGCACGTACATGATCAACGCGTTCGTGGTGGCGTGGGTGCTGGTGGTCGGCTTCGGCTTCGGCGGCTGGGCAAGCATGACCAACTTCGTCCGCCAGATCGACACCTTCGGCCTCTTCACCAAGTGCTACCAGTGCCCGCCGCCGCCGCTGCCCCCGGGCATGGCGCCGTTCCCCGCCGGCGGCTTCGGCAACATCACGATGCCGTTCAACGGGACCGGCGGCGCGGAGCTCCCTCCAGGGCCAGCTCCTTCGCCGGCGCATTTCTTCCGCCACAACCACCACCGGCATCACAGCCACGGGCTCTGAACTGAAGAGACGATGGATGAGCCCAGCTGATGCTGCCTGTGCACGATCGACTATGCTTTAGTTTCAGCTAATCTGTTAGGTAGTCTAGCTTAATTAGCACCTGCATGCAGCATCTTCGTTCTCTTCTCTAGCTTGCTTTCCCGGTTTCAGTGACTTTAGAGGGGCTGACACGAGGGTATCAGTATCACTGTATCAGTAGCATGAAGTTTCTTGTGTTCTGGGCTGTGTGTGTCCTGGCGTGGAGCTCAAAAAAGGGGAATATTTCTACAGCCGCAGATGCCGAGTCTAGCCACCGTACAGTACTTTGAACTTTCTCTCGTAGTCTCGTCTCTCGTGCATAGAGATACTCCCACCAGTGGAGCTGAGTTCGTCACCTCTGCAGTGTGGCAGTATTCAACCACTCAGTGTTGTATCATTGGCAGTACTTGGGCGCTTGTGCGCTCACGAGTCAGGACTCGGCCAGTAGAACTCGGGATGCAGCATCTCTTTGCCCCATCTCTTGGTCGCCGTGAACTGTGTACTTACACCCAATGCCAGGAAAGTGCTGGCAGATAGGCCATGGTTAGGCCATTCCCAGAGTGCCAGGGTACTCCCAGAGTATCAGTATACTTTAAGGAAAGGCAGGTAAGGTATGGATTGCTTTGCATCAATTGTGAGTGTGCTGAGTAGAAGATAAATTCTACTGCAAATCTTGTGTTGATAAATGTTATGTCGGCTAGAGTTTCCACTGCTGCCGTCATTCCCTTCCGAAGTTTCCTCCCCATGGATGGCGTATTGGCATGTGGACCCGGATGTGTTGTGTGCCTCACCGTCAGTCTGAAGGGACATGAAGGGACATGACCTCTCTTAGTCCCCATTCCACTCGCCTCGACAGTGTAGCAGCGTAGTTACAAGGATTGGTGCACGACACAATGACCAAAGTGAAACTGGTGAGTAAGCTATTTGGCGGTGGCACAAATCGACGATGGGCTGACGCCTCTCGGCCTTGGTCTAGGCTTCTCCACGAGTTTGTTTTTGTGACGTTATTGTTGGTAGTGGTGTTTTGTTGGTGTTCTATTCTCTGCAACCTCTTTTGTGTAATCTCTATGCCTTCGAGACATGTTGTTTCTGTAAACTCTTCTTGTACTCCAGCCCATGTGCAAATTCCGTGCACCGGCTTTACCGGAATTAATGGAATATATATTCTTGTGGAGCGCTCACCCCTCCGGTGATTCCTTCAAAATAAATGGTGTATAATTCACAACTATGGCTGTTTTTATTTAAAGGAAAAACATCATGTCTGATCGTTTCCCTAACTGCAATGTAAATTCCCTTGGTCACATAGCTTGTAAGCATAGTCTTTCTGAAACTGCAGCATACCTGAAGTACCTGAAGTCTTAGATCAGTTGCCCCGGCACGAAATTTACATCGTGTATCAAACAAACAAAAATTAACGGGAATGATTCACGGTATTATCTGTCCACGTGGACGACTGAACCAAAGAACATTGCAACACAAATCCTGAGAATAGATGGCAGTACGTACAGAAGGCGCAATGTTACAGCAGTGTAATTATTTGGACATTCAGAGATGTTGCTTATAGTACCAGGGGTTGTAGCTCGTGTTGACAACAGCATACTACACTTTAGGGGCAGCGGTACTTTGCCATGAATGCAAAATGTGAATACTTCTTTTGCCAATCATTTTGATAACAAACTGCCACACAAATATTGCTGAAAATTTGGTAAGAGTAGCTGCCGTTGATACTTAGTCTCCACTGATCCCTGTCCCTGCTTGTCTGCCTTCCATGACTCCACATCTACGTAGAGGTTTGCAGCCTCCACAATTTCCAACCTCTGCCTTTCCGCGTACTATAAAACTTAGGAGTACAGCACTACATCTATGACTACTTTTGTGTTCTCAATGAATCCTTCTTTTTTTTTTTTTTTACTTTTAAGCTCTAATCCCTATAAAATATTTAGGATATTTTTATTTCTCTATGTTACATGTACTTTAGTATAGGATTAATTTTGAGACGAAGAGATTTGATATAAGTAATTTTTTTTTTGTAATGGGTTAACATAGAATATCTACTGAATTTGAGCTTTCCTAAAATCTAGGCCTGTGGAGTAGCCTTTTTTTTTGCTAGTGGAGTAGCCTTTTTTTTTTTTTTTTTTTTTTTTTGGCTTTTAACTCCATGCGCAACTTCACTATGGAGCTGAAGCCCGTATCCAAATAGGCCCTTATTAGTGCACCAGTAGGAACATTTCACCTGTTTAACAATTAGCATCTCGATCTCACCACGGACTCTACCACTTTCTCGGCAGTGAGTGGGTAAATGGAAGAAATTTTGCTCGAAACATCCATTTTCCATTCATTCATGTTGTCAAATTTCAACACTGCATGCAACACAGTATTCTAACGGACTCAAATCTGGAAAATTAAGAACACATTGCTCATTGCAATTCGTACTTGTAACATGTGTCGGTGTCATTAATTAAACACTGATTTAGAGGGGAGGGGGCACTGAAGTACATAGGTTCTCTGCCGTCGCCTCAAAAGCTAAATATATTGCTCAACCATTCACCACCTCGGTTACCAAGCAATTAGAGTAAAGTACTAGACCTCATCAAACTTGATCTTTTTCGCTGATAGTTGAATGCTCCCAATCTGTACAAACAAGAACACGGTGGACTGTTTATAAGAAATATATAACGAGGAAGATAGGTGTCCAGATCTTTAAAAAATGATCACAAAGTAACAAAAATTGGGATCACAGTACTGTTTAGAGAGTGAACTAACAAACTACCGAAAATAGACAAACATCAGAACTGGACGGTAGTCCTATTTTCTATTTGCAATTTATATGAAAGTTGAACATCAACAGGCGACAACCATCATAATGTTGGACAGATAGCAAATAATGTCCTGTTTTCGATTTTAAGACTTGAGATTTCCAACCCCAATTCATCAGAACTCCAAACCAACAGGTCCTATAGTCACACTTCATCTTGTTGTCAAGGGAAGAGATCCATTATAAGATTACAATGTCATCCAGTCATTTTAGAAAGCCTACTGTTGCTAATAACCAAGTCAACCTACTACTTAAGACCCAGTTTCATGAGTGAAAACCAAGAATACACAACGCAATTCCATTTGCGTAGTAAAATTTGTATCTACCATATTCTCCTAGTTAATATTAGAAAAAATTCCCTAACAACCTGTTTTACATAGTATTTGAAAGTCCAAGGCAAAATTAGAACCTACATACCCATATCTTCAATCGCAAAAATTCAATAAATGGCAGATTATAGCATTTTTATAAAATGTACAACTAAAACAAGCTTGTGCAAAAGTTATACTAACCGTTGTCAAGGCTACAGTAACTTGTAAGGAAAGGTAGATTTGAGATCTAAATCCCATGGATTTAGTATAAAGCTGAACTAAATACTAAAATTTCCTAGATCAAGCCTTCCCTTCCAACAGGCCTTTAATTACTATGTTAATTGTCAGGTGAGTAGCAACACAGCAGTGCTTAAGCACTGATCTTCACACAATACTCAAAAGAAGGAAAGCATCAATTTTAGCCCTGATCGGCTGCACTTTTGCAGCAACAGCTACTCAGTTTCTACAGTAGCCGCTGGGGTGCTGCTACAGCAGCTGCAGCAATCAGTTCACATCGCTGTATTTGTATATGTGACCAATAGATGACATTAAATAAAATGAAAGCACCAAAAGGTTTACTTACAAGAGTTGGACACTCGTAGTCAATACCAGCAGCCTTGATTCTTTTGCGGCGCTTTTCATCCCGCTTTACAATTCCTTCAACCATCTTTTTTGTGCTCTTCTACAGTCTTATCCTGGTAACAACATAACTATTCAGTACAACGCGCAAGTTAAGCTACAATTGTAGTTAGCACTTACACTTAGCAATAAATTACCTTATTGTGTCTCTTCCGTTCGATTGCAACTTCGGTCAATAGGTACAAATCCCCGTCGCACCCCTTTCCATCTGAACAGAATTGATAAGGCATGGAAATTGTAAATCATAAGAATTTCAATCCATTCTAAACAAACACCAAGAAACAGACAGCATGCACAACTCTGACCTACTTTCTCAGATCACAAATATAAAAGGCAGCACATCAAAAAGAACAAGGATACAGGAAGACTGTTTCTTAAAATGTCAGATTATGTTCTCATCTAAAACTTTATGCCCCCACGTTCTGGTTTTTTATTTGAAGTTGCAGTTCCATCATCCAAGCCAAACATATACATCCATTCAATGCAAATCCATGACCACAACTTGACAACTCAGGCACATAGTTGATCGGTGTGCAAAGTCATACATGCCAAGTGTAAGAAACTTCAGCCGTATTTTTCTTAAGTTAACTAAAACCTATTTACGCAGATCATTATCATTTCAACCAACTATATGTTTTAGTATTTGTCTTAGAAGTAGATGTTAAGTTTTAATTTCAATAGACATATATGCTCTCTGAATAGTTAAATGTCACCTCCCAATTTTCCCATAACCAATGTCACATCAGGTGCATTTATGCCCATGTCTTCACACACCACAAGCTTATCTGAGTGATTAAAACCGAGACTACATGGAAAATCAATTCTAGTTCTCTCCTATTATAAAGATAAGTGCAAAAAGAAACCTAATCAAGTAGTCAAATCTAATAGGCACTTAGAGACTTACAATTTAGGATGAACTTTCTCGTGGAACAAGTGAAACTTGCAAGGTGTGCTCAAACAAGAGATAGTTATTCATCTCATCAGCTACAATCTTTGCCACCTGTTACACCATAGCACGTGACTAAAGATGTAAGCAACCAGCTAATAGCATACATTTGCTGCAATGAGATTTGAAATAAAGTTCTTACAGCAGGGCTCTCAAACTCAATGAATCCATAGTGCTTGGACTTTCCTGTCTGAAAATAGCATGAAACCATAAGTTCACCCAAAAAAACATAGAAGTCATGGCATGTGCAGTACTACACATACCTTGCGGTTCCGGGAAATCCTAAGCCTCTTTATATCCCCAAACTGCTTAAAGAAGCCTGCAAAAATAGCAGCAGCAATAAAAGAGTGCATCAGCACAACGACTTCAATTGTTTGATACCGTCTCTGAAAGCCTGAAAGGAAACATACCTTGCATCTCGTCCTCGTAGAAGCCATGGGGGATGTGCCCTATGTAGACGACTGTGGCAGTGTTCTCGGGCTCTTCAGGCTCCTGCACCTTCCGCAGCTTCTTCCCGGGGCCTCCTTCCAACGGCTGCACCAAACGCAAGACGCCACAGCAACACCCAAGGATTAGCCAAAAGGAAAAAGGAGATTATTTCTCCCATCTCGCCGGAGTGGTGTGGGAGAGCCACGCACCAGGAAGTCCTTGCCCTCCCGGAGCGCGGTGCCGCGGTACGGCGCGCCAGCACCCGCTTCTGGTTCCGCTTCTTATCACGCATCCCCATCTCGCCGGACCCTCCTCCTCTCTACCTACTCCCTCTGCGCAGTCCTGCGGGACGCCGCCGTTCCAGAGACAGCGGGGATATAATCAGAGCAACGCGGGTGGAACTCAAGGAGGGTCAAATGGAACGGAGAGATTCGGTGGGCTTCCCGTACCTGTACACCCCGCTCGTCAGGCGCGGCGGAGGCAGGAGGAGCGCTGGCGTCGCAACTTGGAGGCGACGCAGAGGGAGAGACGAGGCGAGGTCGCGAGCAGCCGTCACGAAGCAGAGGGGTTAGGGTTTGGGCGTTCCGCAGCGAGGGAAGTTTGGATGGACCTATGACGGAAGTCTTGGGCCACGGCCCAACATGAGAAAGACCTAAGTATGGGCCACTATCCCCGCCGACTGACTTATGAGCCACTATCCACGCGCCGGCACTCGGGCGCCCCCCGACGCCTGCATGTCGACGTTGGACAGCCGAGGGAGAGCGGTCGTACCACTATAACTGGTGGTGGTCTGCTTCGGCGGCGAAGCTGTGGCAGATGGCGGCGGACGAGAGCAGCAGGTGTCCATGGAAAACTGGAGCGCGGCTCACTCGCGGTGGCAACATGGCTGCCTGTGGCTCGGCTTCGACGGAGGAAAAACGAACTGCAATGCAACCGCTGACGTAGTGACTATCGTGTTTTGCAGCAGCCAATTCCTTGGTTTTTCCTTTTCCTACCCTTTTTCCTCTCCTCCAATCCAAATGGGCCCTGAATGTCGCATGTGGGGTTTACCACAAGCGGCAAAAATGACGACAAGTGGGGGCTTTTTTTCGTCCCCGCGTTGACTGCAACAAAGAATTGGAAATATGTCGACTCTGCTTTGAGAAAATGACAAGTCCAAGCGTCCAGCCCGCACTGGCACGCTGTCACGTATACATGGCCCATTTCGCATCCCGTTTCCGCCATCGGCCCTGTTTCTGCTGCTTAGACAGTGTTTTATTTAGGAAAATAAAAAAACAATTGTTGCAGACAAATTGGTTGGTCTGGCAGGATAGCATTCTCACCATGAACCTATAAATCTGTTGCCCAGGACCTCCGACCTTGCATGACTAATCAGGAATCGAGTGCAAAAAGGAAGAACGCAGACCAACACGACGCACGTCACCGACGAGCCCAGCTTGGCATCCATACTACCCAGCCGTAAAACACGACTCAGTCACTGAATGACCGGCGCAACACCCACAGACCAAAGCATTGTCGGTAGGAGCGCGGAGGGGCAGGGAGGAAGAGGCGGCGACATGTACCTAGATAAGCTGGAGGTGTTGTCGGTCATCAACGTCCTCACTGCAGCGGCCGCTGGATCTCGGGGCAGAATCAAAAGAGCCCGGCACCTTTAGTATGGAGGTTTTGAGGCTGCTGGATCCACCTCTGATCCTTCCTGCAAGTGGTTTTTGTCTTTTCTTTTTTCCTTTCCAATTTAGATTGAATCTTTGAAAAATTTGCATAGTAAATTATAAAAAAACACTATAAAATGAAAACACTAATTCTTTTGGACTTCACATGACAGTAGATCTACAAGTGAACATATAATATAGTATACTTTTAGTACAAAAAAAGGGAGATTTCACATGAGTAGATCTAAAAGTAAATATATAATATGGTATAGTTTAGTATAAAATTTTTGGCGAAGCTGTGCTGCCTTTGGCTCGCTTCGACGGAGGAAAAACGAACTTTTTTTTTATTTATTTGGATGAATCTTTAAAAAAATCATAGTAAATAAAAAATATAAAATAGAAATCTAATTTTATTAGACTCCACTGGCACGCTGTCACGTATACATGGCCCATTTCGCATCCGAAAAAATTATATTTCTATTATATATATTTTTGATTTACTATGATTTTTAAAGATTTAGTGAAATAAATAAAAAAAAAAAAATAAAAGCTTTGTAGCAAAAAAATTTGTACTAAACTATACCATATTATATATTCACTTGTAGATCTACTTATGTGAAATTTTGTGCTAAAAAAATTATACTATATTATATGTTTTTTAAAGATTTAGTGAAATAAATCTAAAAAATGTAAAAAAAATTTGTCCAAAAAGAATTAGATTTTTTTGATTTTATGATTTTTCTATAATTTACTATGATTTTTCAAAAGATTCAATCTAAATTGAAAAAAATTCAATCTAAAAAAGAAAAAGACAAAACCACTTATCGTAGCAAAACCGCCTACCAAACCCCGGTTTTGGACCTCGATGAGACTTCGTGACAAGTTCAAGGGACCTGCTTACCTAGTTTCCTAAGTACATGGACCTAGATGAGACCACCTCATGACAAGTTTAAAGACCTATAGTGGATTTTACTCTTTTATTTACCTAACAGCATTTGCCTTCCCTTCAGTTACACCTTTTACTGCTCAAATGTCGGAATCGAGCAAAGCAAGCACATTGCTTTGCTTCAAAATGTTACTTTTGCACCGGTCAACGTTAACTCATAAAACGTGTGTCCTATTGCTCCACCAAAATTTTCCCAACAAAACCAGAATATGTCGTTCCAACAAGTACCAGGAAAGTGGCCAAGTGAAGAATAAGCCACACGCCTTTTGGTTTCCCCTCCTGCTAGGATCATACCGTTGACAAATCAAGATCGACAAATGTACCAGTAATTTCGCCACCAGATTTAGTGCTCGTGTGGTTAAAGTCACAGGTTTGGCGTATTGCGTATGGGGATTACTCTTTGAAGCTCAGGGCTATTGCCAAGCTGACATTTTGTTTCCCTGAAGAACGGCGATGATGAAACTAGTCCAATAGATTCTAAATTATTTTGCACGAGCCGCAAAGATCCCCATTGACCGACAACCTTGTATTAAAAATTTAAAATACAATCATGCCTTAAAGACACCATTGGCTGTTCTTTCTTAAAATATGTGCCTAACTTTTGACTTGTGTGCTCAAATCAGTAGAACTAATCACATGAAATCAATCTTAGAGCAGGTATTATAGTTGCGCCGAGTGCTGGCTGAGATGCATGCTCTGATGGTTGCGGGCCCCGCACTCTCAACCAATCGTAGCGCATGAAAGCCCTCTTCGCCGGCTTGAGCGGGCGCATGGCGAAGCGCCGGCATGCTTCTCTCTCTTGGTCCACGTAGACTCTCAGCCGGCTCTCAGCCACCCATAATACTTGCTCTTAAACTGGCTGGGGTGGGGGTTTCTATTGCAAGATTATGATTGACCTCAATTTTATTAGGATTAGTAAATCCAACGGATAGTTCAAGATTGCAAACATACATGTTCAAAGACACGTACGGCTCCTTGTCAAAAAGAAAAAAAGACACGTACGGAGTCAAATTGTTGAAAGGACATCGCAAAATTTATCAAGTTAAAGACGTTCCCAGAAGTCCAAAAAAAATGAATACGTACCTTTGACAGAAGAGTACTTTTGCAAGGTATCCTGCTGACCACAAGAAGAGCATACTTTTCTCAGGGAAAAAAAAAAAAAAGAGCATAACTGTCAATACCACAAACTGATGAAGCAGAAACGTGCAAGAGAAACGAAGCTGCTATGCATGGCAGGTTGACTCGAAGGTGCATTTGAGGTCAAGTCAATTTACACGTACAGAGTGATCGACAGAATTTATTAGGAATTAACAATAGCCACTATACCAATCAATCTTTTCTTTATACAAATACAACCGTGATCTGTACTGTACACTCGAACAATAGCATAACTGATGAGAAAGAACAAAGAACAATAGACCGAAATCTAATCCGATTCATCACCGGTGGTTGCTGCAATCATCACCTGGATGCTCTGGATTGGAAGAGATCCAACCGAGCCTTGGCTTCCGGCAGCAATGCCTCAACGCGCAGGTCCTGCGCCATGTGTGCCTGCTTCGACGCCCACAGGAGAACGGCGAGCACCCCGGCCTGCGCGAGCTCCTCGTTCTCCGGGACATGGAGCGCAATGTAGCAGAGCAATATGAGCGCCTCGATCTGCAGCTGGTCTCCGAGGTACACTAGCTGGACGAGGTGCTGCGCCCCACCGGCGTTCACGATGGCCTTGCAGTGGTTTACATGCAGGTGGTTCTCGGTGCAGGCGAACTTGGTGAGCGCGACCACGGCCTCCTTCATGACCGGAATCTCGCGGTCGTCGAGCAGCTCCACGAGCGGGCCGATCACGCGCGTCTCGCTCGCCGTGAATGTGCGGGACAAGCAGCCCAGGGCAGTGACGCACGGGCGCAGGAGGTCGTCGTCGTGCCCCTTGCGTACGATGCGGAGGAGCTGCTCCACCACGGCCTTGGCTGCCTGGGAGCTGGGCTTGAACGCGGACTGCCGCAGCGCCAGGTTGTGCTCGGCGACGCGGGTGATCTCCATGATCGCCATCGCGGAGTAGAACTGCAGGTCCGTTCCCGCGCCACCGTCGCCGCTCTCGAGGAGCCTGGCGAAGCAGAGGAGCGCGCGAGACTCCGTGATGCTCTTGCACACTCCCACATGGCCACGCGCGAGCATCCAGAGAGCCTTGGCCGCCATGGCCTTCATCTGCGCCTTGGTGGCCGGGTCCTCGACCTCGCGCGATCCGCGGCCACTTGAACCGTTTGAGCTCAGCTGGGACCTTGCACCTTGACCTGAAGGCATGACTCCGTTCGTCGTCGTGCTGGTGGCCGCCATCGCGGATTGCACCACCGATTGCATCTGGTTCGCTCTTGCTCGCTGTTGGGCGGTCGAAATTTCCAAGGGGTTCGGCGGCTGATTGCCATTGGTTGAGGAACCAGGCTCGCCTTGGTGCACGCTTCGCGATTTGGCGAGCACAACGGAGTGAAGATTGTCGAGCGACGTCATGGGCGCAGCTGCCGCAGTAACGGTGTTCCGGAAGCCGTTCACACCGACAGAATACCTGCTATGCTCCTTGATGGTTCCGGAGGCGAGGTGGGTGACGAGATGCCGGACGGCGTTGCTCTGCGCGAACAGCTCCTGGCACTTGTTGCTGTTGCGCGCTAGCGACGCGATGGCGTCGGCGACCGCGGCCTGCACGCGCATCGGCGGCTCCTTGAGCGCGGCGGCGAAGACGGTGCACACACCGGAGTGGAGAAGCTTCTCGACGCTGTCCTCGTCGCGGCAGAGGAGCCCGAGCGCGGTGGCCGCGGCCTCCTGCCCTTCGTCGGTGCCATCCTTGAGCAGCTTGACGAGGGGCGCGACGCCGTCCTCCTCGACGATGTACTTGGCGAAGTGGGAGTTGCCGAGGGCGAGGGAGGCGAGCGTGGCGGCGGCGTCGGCCCGCGCGGCGAGGCCGCCGGTGTGGAGGCGCGCGATGTTGTCCCAGATCATGCCGAGCACGGGCTCGTTCTGCGCGATGTTGGGGAGCCCCGCAGGTCGGCGTCGGCGTCGTCGTCGTCCTGCGGGGACGAGATGCGGATGAGCCAGGCGATGTCCTCGAGCGCGGTGTCGAGCAGGGCGAGGGTGCGCGGGATCCCCGACACGGGGTTGAGCGTGAAGAAGCGGCGGAGGCGGGAGTGGCTCTGGAAGCAGCGCGCGGCCATGCCCGCGGCCTTGTGGAGCGCCCGCTCCGTGTCGGCCATGACGCGCGCGGCGGGGCGCTCGTACAGCTCGGCCCGCGCCGCCTGCCGCAGCAGCTCGGCGAGCTTCTTGGCGCGGGCCCGCAGCTCCGTGCAGTCCGTCCGGAGGCACTGATACCCCGCCTGCAGCGCCACCTGGTCCGCGAGCTGGATAGGCTTGGCCAGCATCGCCTTGGCCCCTCCCCCATCCTCGTCGCACCACGGGAAGCGATTCGCGGCGAGGAGGCAGGCAAATTTTGGGCGGAGGGCGGGCGTCTGGGCAGCAATCGGCAGAGCCCGATGGCTCGACCCCCACGAACTGAAGCTTTAAATCAGGGGAGGCTAGCTCCCGGTGCTCCGCGGCGTTGGCACAGCGCCGAGGGGCTAAGACACGGCGGCGGGGAAATGCAAGGAAAAATCCCGCCACTAAAGAACCGCCCGCACGTCCAGCAGGCAAAAGGGACGGGAGGCGTCGGGCGCGTGGGTTCCTAAGCTGGCTTTGGTGTGGCCGGCGTGCTGATCTGTGGCCCGTGGCGTTGCCGTCTTCGGTTTCGTCCCTTGGCGAGCACGGATGAGGATCGAGGAGCGCGCGGGGATGGATGGATGGTGGGTTTTTAGGATGGAACGCAAGGGCAGTCAGTCTTGAGACCGGGTCGGTGGACCGGACGCGGTGGGACGGGCTGGCAAGGCCGGCGCCTTTGCGGCCTGCGGAGACAGACATACCGCGGACGCGCTGGTGACGATGATGGTCGTTGCCGTTGGTCCGCTGCGTTCAACAGTTTTATTAGCACGCTGGGGTACGGTACAGGTGTCGTGTACTAGCTACCCTGCTTTTGGCACCGGTTCTGGTTTTCTGGTTGCCTGCTTCCACTCCGTTTCTCTCTACAACTACAAGCGCAGACTCTAATGCGCGTCTGATCGTGTCCTAGGCGCGAATGTGCGACTCCACGCCGCCGCTGGCCTTCGGCCCGCCGTCGAACGCCGCGGAGATAAAGTTTTGCTAGCTTATCGACGTGTTAGCAGAGGCGACGGATTAGCCAAGTGACGACACGTCACCGGCGGCCGTGAAACGGTGAAAGGCACCGGGAGGGACTCGCGCGACCACGCCGAGGGCGTGAGGCCGGCGCCAAGCTGTCATTTGTCGCGACGCTCTACGGTGGCGACTGCTAGCCACTACCAGTCTGGTTTCTGGCTTTCTGCAAGTCTGCGTTTCTGTTCAAGGTTCTGTTCAACGGCTCCAAATATCGGTCCAGCCCTTTCCCTCTAGACAAGTGATGTTTGTGATATGTGAACCAGATAGTTGTTGGTGCAAATATATTGGCGACTGAAGCTCGAGGTAGTTCTCTATGCCAGTCAATGCTATGGCAATGCCATCAGTCTACGGTCTACACCAAGCAACTCGATATACAGGTCATAAATTACACGAGGCGGTTCTGTCAGTCCAAACAAAGCGCCGTTGACCTGGTCCAACCGCCGACGTGGACAGCGACGAAAGTAGTCAGAATGCAGGTGCGAAATGCTACGTGCTGCGTGGGTAACGCGACTGACCAGTGAATGTGAATGTGGCAGTGACCAAATCGCACCACACCCAACCGACCTCCTTTTTCCAAAAACAAAAAAAGTATAAACCCAAGTGATGCCACATGGACAAAACAAGTGAAGTCTGGACGTACTCCCTCCGTCCCACTGAGTTTGTCACCCTGAATTCCGCGCCATCTTATTCGATCTTTGTGCTTTATTCAAATTTTTTGCACAATTATAATTTATTTTATTATAACTTATTTTATCAATGAAGATACTTGAATATTGATTAATTTATTTTATAATTTACATAAATATTTTAAATAAAGACGGATGGTCAAACATGAAGTTCAAAAGTCAAAAACGAATTTAACTCCATAGGGCCGTAGGGAGTAGAATTTGAGGTCTGACTACGTGTGTTGTACGGAGTAGTAGCAAGCCAGCATGAAAGGCTCTGTAACGAAATAATCTATTTAGAGTTGTACTTAGCTTCTGTCGACAGAATATGGGAGTTAGGTATGGGTACGGCTCTTCGTGAGCCAGAGCATATATATATATAGACTACCTTCAAGTTGAGTTTATCTGTCTAGTCAAACTATATTTTGGTTTAATTAACCCAGCTGTGGCTGATTAACGAGAGTACTGCAAAGAACAACTTATTGTAGGCAACTCTCACAGCTGTTTCAAAAGAAAAAAAAAATGCAAGCACAGCTGCTCAAGATTAAGCTGATGCATCATGGTAAACTAGGGCTACCTGCCCAGGTAACCCGAAATCCATATTTTTGAGAAAAGAAATAAAACAGCAACAATTCTATTTTTTTTTTGGACTGATTATTCTAGATTGATGCATTATGTACCTACCCCAGGAGACGAACCGGAAATACTGGTCACTGATTACTATTTATGGGGAAAAAAATAAATGGTACTGTATGTACTTATGCAATGATGAATGCACGCTTGCTGCTATGATTAGTACAGACAATCTACAGTACGAGCGCCAGATATTCTCTCCCAAGCATTTTGCTGCCTGGTTGCTAATGCAGGGCTATCCTATGCGGCAGAAAATCCTACGTTTCGAGCCTGTCCTTTATTTTAGAGAGACAAGTATCATCAACCGTGGAAGCGATATCTTGCTTGCCCGAATATATGTAATAGTGGCGTCTAAAAACAACAACACGGCGGAACGCTATAATAATCTGCTCAGACACAAGTCCACCTATATATGGGCATGTGTGGCGTCTAAAAAAACAACACGGCGGAACGCTAATCTCGGCGCATGTTAATAATCTGCTCAGACACAAGTCCACCTGAAAAGGACGAGATGATGCTAAGTTGCTAACCAGAACCAAATAATGGTCTGCTCAAAACAAACTTCTCTCTCAACTCTCAAGAAGATACAACCAACCAACCGAGCTCCAGCAATCAAGCGTGCCGGAGCCGTTCGCTCAACAACCATGTCGATGTCGTTGTCGTGTCCTCTTGCAATTAATCCTCTGATTCCTCGGCCACAGGTTCACAGCGGCGGCGCACGGTGGCTGTCTGGCTGATAGTAAAACAGGGACGGCGAGATTCACACGACGCTCCGGCCAGGAGATAAGATAACACGACGTTACTAACAAACTGAACTTGCTGTTCAGTCCACGTTGGATAAAACTGCTTTTTCCAAGGACCTGACAAATGGTTGCGATCATTGGGACGATTACGATTTCCGTGATCTGCAGCCTTTTCCCGCATTGTTCCCAGACGAACAGTTCTACCCACAACGACAGGCTAAAGGCTGTCTCACAGCTGTTGAGGCGCTCGTCCAGGTGCCAGGGAATTTTCTTGGCCCTACTACTGCTTTACAGACACCTGAAGTGAGTGCCTGACCGACAGAAACCGCTCGGGTTTTTTATTTATCTATATTTAGTGCTTTGGACGGGCGGCACATGCTGATGCCGCTTTGGATCGAGATCCGTCCCCGTGAAAAGGTTTTTGCCGTGGTCAAATGTTCTGCAGCCGCAGGTAGGAATTTTTTTTTTTTTTTTGATAGTTAACAATGCAACAAAAATCGAGATCCGTCCCCGTGAAAAGGGCACCCTTTTGCCGTGGTCAAAATCCAGTGAACTAAATGCAAAGCCGCAGGTAAGGAGTTTTTAGAAAAAAAACGATGATCCAGTTCGCTTGTTTATCAGTGATGGTTCGATATTTATATTTACGTTTATCAACACAAAATCAACATCAACGGGCTGTCAAAACTATTAACCGAATAGCCCGAATAAATTATGCTGCTGACAACTTCAACCAATAACACTAACTGAACAGCATGTTTTTCTTGGTTCACAAATACTAACACAAGTCTAAATAAATGTAGCACACTAACAAAGATGAAGAAATAAAGCAAACGAATAATTATTTGTTTCTCTGACATTCTGGAGCAAAGACGTCCACTACAAGGAGAGCCGTCAAGCCCCATACCGCAATTCTTGTTTCACCAACCAGACAGGCGATGTTTCATTACAAAACATGAGTCCTTTGTTCCAATACTCCCTACTGCAACAAGTATAGATATGATGGATGAGTGTATGGGGGATGGGTGGTGGTATTTGGAAAATGTTTCCATCACTGGCAGGAATCCAGATGCCTGTACCTAAGAATATTGCTCTAAACGCACTGAATCTTCAGCATCATGAGTTTTTGTTTTGAGATTACCTTGATCATGATGGTCTTGAGAATAAACTATGCAAGCAGATGACAGAGTTAGGTGACATGGACGACAGAAGGTTCTTACTCCCCTTGTCAGGTGAGAATGAGACACAGAGACAACGTTCACCAATGAACAAGGTGTGGTTACCAATGCTCGTAACGGGCTCAAACTTTCCACTGACAAGATCAGCAAGTCTGTAGATTGCCAACTTTGAACGAGAAGCATCACTGTAGGCAACTAGCAAGAGCTCTGAGCCACACTCTACAAAGCTGAGGATGTAGTGAAATTTTTCCAATGGGCATTCAGCAATCTTCACTGGCAACGGCAGATTAGACAGTTCTTCAGCAGTGTCTTGGATTGGTGGATTAATCTGGTAGATGTGTAAATTATGTACGTCCTCAGGTACAATCTGTATCGCGTAGAGTTTGCCTTGGAAAGACACGGGTTTAACAAAACGTTGGATCTTGCAGGAAAATAGAGTCCACCGCTGGTCTCCAGTAGTGGCGTAGGCTACACGGAGCAGACGGTCAAGAGCCAACATAACAGTGACGGTTCCAGTGGAACTGACGGTAACAGAGGCGAGGACACTCATGAGTTTTGTGCGCTTGCTTTGCTCATTGTAGTATCGTTCAATGAATTCAATCTGTGGCAGGAGGGACGCAAGTGGTGGGAGGTCGGCGACATCGCCAGTGAAGGGGTTGAGGAGGCGAATGGCGGTGTCGTGGTCGCGGTGCAGGAGCAGTAGGCCGTCGATGGAATCAAGGATGACATGGTCGTCCATGAGAGGGAGGTGAGCGCGGACGAAGGCGCCGGTGGAGAGGTTGAAGAAGCGAACGAAGCCGCCGAGGTCAGGATGGCCAGGATGCAAGCCGTGACCCTCCGGCAGCATCATCCATCGGCGAGGGTGGAAACGCGGGTTGAGGACGCCGCGCGTGCGAGGGCAGACGGTGCTTGCCCTCCAGTCGGAGCAGACAGCGCGGAAACGGACGTAGTCTAGCAAGTCGCCGGCCAGCACCCGCCACCCGATCAGCTCCACCAGATCCATGTTCAACGACGCCCAATCCACGGACATCTTGCCGGCGTCGTTGTACGTCAGGCGGCGCAGCTTTTGCTGTTCGAATCATGGGCGATGCTTGCAGCAAAATATGGATCTTCAATCGCGGTAGCAGCAGGTCGGTCTTATTCACGAAATCCCCCGCGCGAGACAAAAGCGGAATCCAAGGTCAGATGCAAATCGCGCGACTTGGCGCCGGTGAGGTTGCAGGTCGGCGAGGCTGCGGAGAGATTGCTCCAGAAGGCGGCGGCTCGCACTCTAGAGGGGAGGATTGCCGCTCAAGCGCCGCGTCTCCGCGATCTGCACGACGTCAGGGTAGGAGTTAAGGAACGGTAGCGGACGGAACTCCGCAAGCCGGGACGAAGTGAATTTACGAAGTCGGTAACAGAAACAGCATGATGGGCCGTTCAAGAGCCCTCACCTTTGCTGTCTAATGGGTTGTAGTTGGGCCACATGATCCTTCGTCGGAAATAAATCAGTTTCAGCTGCTTCAACCCAATACAAAAGGGTTAATTAAACCTAGCATCACATTTGAAGGACTAACTGATACCGAGTACTCCCCCTGTTCAATTCTTGAGTCGTTCTATTTTTTACGCATGCATTTTGCTTTGTATTCAAACATGAGATATAGTACATATCAAAAGGTATATTAAAAGCATCTTATAAATTAATATAGAAGGAATAGAAACTAATATGTTTTTCCAAAATAAGATACAATATTTTTTCGAACATGGAATCATTATTTTTTTATTTTTCCAATAATTATTGATAGTGGTAGAAATATTTATTAATTGTAACCATCGACATTAGGGGTAAAAGAGTCATTTTGTATAACACCGTGAACCAATCAAACTAACAAAAGGTCCATGAAACAAAAGAAAATTTATTCTAGGTCCAAACAAGCAAGTTAATAAAAATAACAAAAAAAAGCCTTGTTTGGATATCCCAATGCTAAACTATAGTGCTTCACTTTTAGCACTAAGATCAAACAGGAGTGCTAAAAGTGTATCAAAGTTGATGAAGATGATCAAACAAGCGATGGACATAGCTTTGCATGACACCACGGTGAAGACCAAGGCAAAGGTTTCCTTACGATGGACCATGCAAGGGCGAAAGGCGAGCTAGAGGCTCAAGACATGATGGGCTCTTTTTTTTTAAAAAAAACGAGTTACCTCTACTTATAAGAAAGCAACATAGAGTCATACAAGACTGGGGATACCAGTTTCAGACAAAAGCGCAAGAACAAAAAAATGCCTATTGCAAAGCTAAAGTTCAAAGACATCTGAATGTAAAGTAGCAGAAGGCTTGAAAGACTAAAGCCGCGCCAGGATGTTGTCCTTCACTTGAATGAACCGCTCCAAGTCCTTCTCCTTAAGCTTGAACATCAAGGATATCGCCGTGTACAGAACATCAGCTGGAGCTTTAGGCACCTTTTTTTTCAATAGCAATTTTATTCCTTGTAACCCACAAGGACCAAGCAAAGATATGATGGGTTCTCGAGACACTGAAGTGCAAGTAGAGGGCTCGGCGCCAATGGACCAAGGCAACAGTGAAGAGCGGGCAAGGCTATGGATGATATGAAGGCCATCATGTGAAGCCATGAAGGCTGCATCACTTGAAGAAGATCAAGCCAAGTTGTGATGATATGTGATATCAAGTGGCTTGATGGAACGATGGTGGAAGGGTTATAAAGTATGGCAATGGTCAAGTAAAGATGATTTGGTGGATTTCATATTATGGTGACCATTGACATGACTCATCACTACTTTCGTCACATGAGGAGGAAGATGTGGAGAAGTAGATGCTTACAGGCATCACCTCGGAGATTAAATGGAAATACGTAATGAAAATGTGGAAAAAAAATCGCAGATGGACCATCCGCATGCAGCACGGTGCCTATGCACACCACCGTGTTTGTTTCTAATCTCTTCCGCGTGGCACAATTTGGTTGGAAGTCCGTATGTTGCCGGGTACGGATGGTCCGCGCGCAAATCCTTCCAGAAAATGTACGACTTGTAGGCAGTTTCAATGAATGAAGTTTCTATGGATAGAAAGAAAAGAAAAGAATGTTAGTGGGCTGTGGCCACACAAAGAACGCTCCTTGAAAACTTCCATCTTTGCGCCAAGAAGCATGGCCTTGACGTGAAGTAGACCACCGAGGAACCAAACAAACCTATCAGGATTCTAGAAGGGTAGAAAAGTATATGTGCTCGACATCAACCAGTTTTTGTCCAAGAAACGATTCCATCAGATATTGGCCGATTTAGGATCGGGTCCACACACTTGTTTGGATGGATGCAGACTCAACGTTTCTCACCCACTGGCTACAGCACAAAATTATGGTCTATAGATCGCCCTTGTGGTTTCTGAAAATGAGGTTTGATGGTGACCGCTGAACTTCTAGATGATAGTACTACCGATCTGGCCGAAGTATGTTGTGCAGTCGCGGTGTTGTGACGCAGCATGCGCAGAATAGTGTAACGGATCAGCCCTTCCACCGTGCGAGCGACTGATGCTGGTATAATGAAAGGAAAATCCAGGGCGCTGGGTCAGTTTTTTCATCAGCAAACAGCACACATCATGCACGCAACATCATGAAACGGCAAGTTGATCTGATGAAGTTTTATATGATTATGTCGCGCACAATTCAGAGTACATGGCATCAGGTGACCAGCAAATCAATCAAGTTGATCTGATGAAGTTTTACGATTCTGTCGCTCGTGGGGCGACTTGGAAGATGAAATAATACAACATGGCAATTCTGTCTCTTGAAATGTTCAGAATCCAGAAACAGCGTGACACGTCTGCATTCCCCGCGCAAAGAAGAGTATGCAAAGACACAGACAGATAACTCATCTTCCAATCACGTCCACGACATCGGATCTCCCAAGAAGAAGAGTATGCAACGACAGATACCAATCGCTTTCTTGTCATACATATCTTGGCTGCATTATTGCTGTGGCCATCAGCTAGCCTTATCTTCTACAATCACCATCATGTAGGCTATCCTATCGCAATCTCACATGGCCACACCAAGTCATACATACACATACACTACACTACATACACATCCATGATCTAAAAAAGAGGACGTCACACACCATCTACTAGTATTTTTACTTGGTCGAGTCGATCCAAGGCTTCGCTATGCTTTCGGCTTTCTGGGAGAATATCATATCGCTCGGCCACAGGTGAGTCCAGTGGCTGCGGGGATCTTGGCGTTCCCAACCATTCGGAAGATTTCTGCGCGGCGCGACGGAGACTGCGGGGGCCGCACCAGCCGCAGAGCTCGAAGATCTTTCTTCACAGGAAACGTCACCAGCACTGGTCAGTCTCCCATGTCCGGCGGGATCGGTGCGCGGGGAACGAGGGCGAGCGTCCGAAAGCGACGGCGCGCCGTCCCCGGCGGCGGAGAGGAGGAGGCGGCGGTCGTAGTCGGCGCGCTTGTCGGGGTCTGAGAGCGTGGAGTAGGCGGCGTGGACGCGGATGAAGTCCTCGGCGGAGGAGACGGCGGCCGCGGGGTGCGGGGCGGCGGCGTCCGGGTGGACGGCGAGCGCCAGGCGGCGGTACGCGGCCTTGATCTCCCGCGCGCTGGCCCCGGGGCGGAGGCCGAGGACGTCGTAGAAGGAGCTGGCCGCGGCCGTCGCGCGGGCCGGCGCCGCGGTGGCGGCGACGGTGGAGGAGAAGGAGGCGGAGAGGGGCGGCGGCGCGTGGAGGCGCGGGGACGGCGGTGGCGACGCGGCCGGGGAGCCGGAGGGCCGGAAGGCGAGGAAGCTCGGGGAGAGCGAGGGGCGCGGGGAGATCATGGCTCGCTGCTGGTGGAGTCGTGGAGTCGGGGAGGAAGGCAACGAAGATTCTGAGAGGCGAGTTTGGTTTGCTGGCTGGCTGCTGCCGCTCCCCCCCGCCATTTTATCTGCCGCGCGTCGCTTTCCGCGCCGTGGGTTGGGGCGCCCCTAGTCAACGCTCTCTGTGGGCTGCCCGTATTGGCTGCTGCGCTGGACTGTGGCTTTTATATTTTGAGAAAATCGAGATAATGTGTACTATGAGTTTGAGATAAGCCGCACTGGAAACCGTCTACTCGCTCCGTCATATTGAGATTCCGTGTCATTTTTTATGATTCCTCTTATTCAAATTGTTTTACACAAATATAATTTATTTTATCAATAAAAATATTTAAATATTAATTAATTTATTTTATTATTTAAATAAATATTTTAAATAAGACGGATAAAGTGAAACATAAAGTTTTTAAAAATAAAAAAAACGTCAAAATCTATGGGAGGCAGTGCAGGGTACGGGCATGCCGACATGGTGGCATGGGGTCCATTGCTCCTCTTAGCACTGGAATAATCGGAGGGACAAGAATGACATTTTCAGTTAGCATCATCACGCCTCCAAAAAGTCAGGCTCCCAACTTGACAACTTGCTATCTTGCCATTTGGAAGGACGAAACATCTCCTTTGACTTGGAGAAGATTCCGTCAATCTTATTACAATTTATGATTGTTCCTTACAATCAAAGTTTATGTGTTACCTTTACCTATCATCATACCTATTTTGTTTCCATCCCTCACATGCCATTATTTCATTTTTTTTTACGAACAATTGATTAAAAGGTTTGCGTTTGTTTTCACAAATTTTCATTTGTACCCGTTCAACCACATCTCTCTCTGGATACAAGTAGGATTGGATCTAATACTAAATCACACATCAGATCAGACGAACTTGTTCGACTAGCTGGGAATCATCTACCGAGCACTCCCTAAGTCCTAAAACAAATGTCGTTTTTCTTTCAAAAATAACTTCAACTAAACATATATTTAATAAAATTAAAAACATTAATACTAGTTGTTTAAATAAAAATTTTATTTAGAGATAAAACTATTATACCTATTTTCTATCGTCAAACTAGAGGCACAAAAACTTAAAAATGACAGTTAATTCCGACGGATGGCACCAAACGGTGGCGCACCAAAAAACGGTGGCGCACAAAAAAAAAAAAACGGTGGTGGTGGTGTGATGGTAAAGTGCCCGGGCCGGATAAACGAGCTAAACAGGCCCAAAGTAGGAGGAGCTAGTAGGATCCAGCCCGGTTCGACTGGAGATAAACTGCTCATCGAGCTTGGCTCGTCCGGCCGTCCCTATCCGGTACCCTTCTCTGAACTCTACGCGCCGTGGTCGAAACTCGAAACTATCCGGCGCTGTAGCAGAAATGCTCTCGTTGCGGCCACCCCGCACCACCTTCTCGCGCCCCTTGAGTTGGCCGAGACGGGGTCGCCTCGGCGGAGCTGGCGCGCTGCACTATGTCAGCGCCGCAGCACCGGCGGCCGCTCTGGAGTCAGCTGCGCCTCCGGAGAGCGTCTCCTTCCCGATTCTGGTACGCATTCCGCTGGCCGCCTCCGATGTGCTGCAAACCTGTTCGATGAAACGCTGAGATGGAGATTACTGCCTCTGTTTTTTTTAAGGTCGAGATTACTGGCTCTGTTGTTATGCGCAATGGTTTCCATGTAGAACCTATTTGTTCGATGTAATGCCACAGCGGGGTTACCTGTTGTCTTCGGGGGATCGCGGGAATAGAGAGATTTTTTCTTGCCTTTTGGGGGGGATCAGAGGGTTCAAATCATTCTAGATTTGGATTCACATGGTCTGGTACAAGTTCAATTCACATGCGTCTTGTACACTCTAGAAGCTAATGCCTGACCAAACGTGCTCATAGCTTTACATTTTTCTAAGACAGTATTGTCAAAAAGGGCGTACCCAGTGCCGTAGGCTCCCGCACTGTGCGGGGTCTGGGGAAGGGTATTTTAGCGCCAAGCCTTACCGCTCATTATTATGTAAAATATTTGGGGATGACATGAGTCAAGCTTCGCTTTTTCAGATTTTCTGTTACTCTTTCCTCGGAGAGTTTAACTGAGGAAACACACGGCCATATACTTAGACTGGTTCCACAATGCACATGCATATGCTGTCCTCTACACAAGCTAGATTTCTGGTTAGTCGATGCATATTGGGGTAAAAGTATAAGTTGTTAACCAAATATGAAGCTTTCCCTGGGTGCAAAGGTGGCTGCTTTGGCTATCGTGCTTGTATCTATAATTTGCATAAAGCAAGTGCAAAGCTGCAAATATTCCTGTTTTTTTTTTCCTTAATGAAAATCCTGCTCAGCAATATGTTATGTTTTTAGAAACTTTTTGGGTCATTGGAAATATCAAAACTGTATCATAAAGAAAAGGAGTTGGAAAGGAAAATACATAAGCGTACCTGATCAACTATGCCTATTTGTAAGAGGTGGGCAACTTGTTTAATACTTTACATTGGAAGCGTATCCACTGTTCTTGCTTCATATTGTAACAGTTCTATCATCAAAACTTTTCAAAGATTCCCAGGTCTCACATTGAATAATGCTATGCTAAATGTCAATGTTTTATTTGAGCAGTTGGGAACAATTTTGATGTAGAATAGCTGTTCAGATTTCTTCTGTCTTCTTTTTTTTGGGAGGAAACAGCAGTGGACAGGCCCCCTACTGATTATATATATATATATTAAAAACAGGAGAATCTTTTGAAAAAGAAGGCAAAAAGACTGTTGCAGAATTGAAGGGACCTGATCCTTTTGTTACTTAGTCTTTTCATTTGTTCCATTATTTAGGTGAATGGCTGCACTGGTAAAATGGGGTTATCTGTTGCTGAGGCTGCTGCTCTGAGGGGCCTTCACCTAGTCCCTGTTTCATTCAGTAGTAGAGAGAAGGTTGAAAAACAATACAGGTTGGACAAACAGAGATTCGGATATATGGTCCTTCTGCAAGAGAAGATGTTCTTTCATCTGTCGCTGATGAATTCCCAGATGTCATAGTTGTGGACTACACAGCACCTGATTCTGTGAACTGTAAACAATTTAACCTTGTTATTTTCTCAATGCGCTATATAAAGTTTTTAGTACATGTTATGGCCACTTTATCTTACACAATCATGGTATTGCATTTTGAGAAATTCCAAGTCTTCTTGCTAGTTTGTGTTAATTACTAAACATGCTGTTCTAGCATCGCTTTTACTGCTACGTTCACACCAAAATTTATATTTAGGAACTTTATTGTAGATTTTTTTGTCAGTTTTATGCTAGTGGTTACATATCAGTTCTTACATGGAAGGATAACAACAATTATAAGAAAAATACAGTTTTATGCTTGTCAAATTTCACATAGAACATCTAGGAAGCTATCACATTTAGCTAATTATTGCTGAAAGCTTTGAACTCTTGCTTTTGCTTCTGGAAGTAAATTGTAGATTTTATATCTTTTTCTATCTTTAATGCGTCTCCTTTTTTTTTGTGCTTGTTTTGAATACTCTATTTAATTCAGCACCATTCTTCTCATTTGAAACAAAAATGAGACTCTTGCATTATGCAGTTAATGCTGAGCTCTATTGCAAACTTGGTTTGCCATTTGTGATGGGCACAACTGGTGGGAACAAGCATTTGCTCTACAAGTCAGTGCAAGATTCAAAAAGTTATGCACTAATATCTCCACAGATGGGCAAACAGGTATGCTGAAAAGGAATTATATATCTCAAATGAGTTTAAAACTGTTAGTTTTCCTTATTACACTTCAAATGTTGAAAACATGGACAATCTGTGTATAGCTTTCTTTCATTCTTCAATTAGGTGGTTGCATTTGTTGCTGCAATGAAAATAATGGCCGAGCAGTTTCCAGGGGCCTTTTCAGGCTACCATTTAGAGGTACAATTATAACTTGAGTGTTTCCATATGAATTAAAAGTTCAGAGTGGTGGTTCATTGCGTTTAAGGATTTAAACTTCTAGTGGACCAGCAATATATCATCTCTCAACCTTGACATATGTCTTGGGGAAGGATGCCCAGTGATTTGAGCTTCTTTGCAGGTTCTTCAATCAATTGCCTGGCCTGAGACTTTAAATGCTAAAGTTTGATATGTGGTCATACCATCTGCCAATACCTGCAATTCTGAGTGCCAAGATTCCTTTTTTCAGGTTTTAGAATCCCATCAAGCTGGCAAGCTGGACACATCTGGTACAGCTAAAGAAGTGATTTCTTGTTTTCAGAAACTAGGTGTGCCATATGACATGAACAAGGTATGCTTTATCTTTATGCTTGAAAACTTTACTTAAATTATTCATGTTATGAGAGAAAAAGCTGTTTGTGCTGTGGAAAACACATCAATGCCGTTAAAACTACCACAATATTTTCATGGATCAAGCTCTCTTCCTAGTAAATTTCTTTTGCTGTTCTCATGAACTCTTGACTATTCGTTTTCAAATCATCTGAAATCCTTACGCAGATCGTAAATATAAGCATCTAGGTTATTTGTAAGTCAAACTTTTTAAACTTTGACCATCGAATCTAAAATTTTGTACAAATTGTCGAAACAAGATTGACATTACTAGTTTCACCTTGAAAATACTTCCATAATATATGCTCTTTTTTCACTTTTTTTCAATGATAGTATACCTTTATAGACGAAGTTAGAAAAGTTTGACTTAGCACAAACCTAGATGGACTTATATTTGTGATCAAAGGAAGTAGCAATTATAGATAAGAACCAAAAGTCGTGGTAATATTCTGTTGATATGAGGCTAAATGGTTTAAATAATTCTAAGAAAAGCACCGTAGAATTTGACCAAAAAAAGGTGGTTCCTTACAACTAAAGGTGGAATTTAAGTAGGGTACCTGTAACAATATATCCTATGAACATTTATGGATTTCCATTGAAAAAAATGCTCCATCATTTTACAATATGGGTCCATGCTTTTCATTTTCGGAGTTGTTCTGTTAGGACGCTGTTTGATTTGGTTTACTGAACAAATCCCCCAATCCCCCAAACCCTGTTCTGTTATTATATTGTGTTACATGTTTTTATCCTCAAAAGAAAACAGAAATCTTAGTATATGATGCTTATTACCCTCCCTGTGGTCGCAGATGGTTAAGATTAGAGATCCTGAACAGCAGCTTGAGATGGTTGGTGTCCCTGAAGAACACATTCAAGGGCATGCATTCCATTTGTATCATCTTACTTCTCCTGATGACAGGTAATACCATTCTCCTGGAAATTGATGATACTGCCAATAAAGTAATTATATTCGTTGATGGATATTTTTATAATCTTGCTAATATATCACAGCAATTTCAAGCATGCTATTTTTTCATCTTTTTTTGTTTTAATTGTGTTCTTTTAGTGTTTCATTTGAGTTCCAGCACAACGTTTGTGGACGTTCAATCTACGCTGAAGGAACTATTGATGCGGCGATGTTTCTGCATAGGAAGGTTGGCTGGTGTTACTTCGGTTATTTTTGAAGTGGTGCTGCGTTTCAGATACTGTTCGCTTACTCGTATTCTTTAATGTAGGTGCAATCAAAGGATTCTAAGAGAATATATAATATGGATGATGTCCTGCGAGAACGATGCATGCGATAAATCTATTGATTAGCAACTCATGAATAATATTCAGCACAGTACTGGTTTTTGTTAGTCTATGGGGTAGATATTAATAGAGGTTGCGTGTGAATTAAATAAAAAGATTATGTACTGAGTTCTTCAAGTTTCTGTCAAAATCAAAAAGCATATGAAAAAGAGAACGGACATAAAAGGTGTAGTGGTGGGCGGCAGCAAGGGAGAGGAAGAAGATAAATAGTAGCAGGGGCTAGGATTCCATCAAAGCCGCTCAAGTCCGATCCAGCGTTTCAAAAATTCAAGTGTGGAGACCAACCACTTGGTAAATCCAAAATCCATCCGGTTTTGGAAACTGGATTCCCCGGTTTTTCCAAACTACCCAGTCTACCATTTTCTGTCGCTAACATAAGTATATTGAAGAATAAAACATTGACTATCTTTACCCATTTTAGTCGTTTGGGTAATTGGGTTGAATATGCGATGTATGATGGACAACGACGCATTTTGCAGCTCTTGCATTGGCAGTTGTAACTCTTGCAAGTCTTCAAGTCGACATGACACTGTAGTTTAGAACCAACATACATAAACGGGGGCAACTAATTAGTTGCGCATATAACATGGTTCAGATTGTTCAGAATGGCAACACATCCAAAGCAACCACATCAACCAGGTGTAATTTGGCAATCGATCAAACAAGTTCCCAAGAGATCTTGGGATTTCAGCAGTAGTTCTAGATGGCAAAAAACCCGTCAAGAGATACTAAACCTTATAAATAGTACTATGCCTGCTACTTCTGAGAAAAGTCCTACTTAAAATACTTCTGAGAAAAGTCCTACTTAAAATCGCAGAACTAAACAAAAATGGTAGCCAAAACAAGTTTGAGACTTAGATTTAGGAACAATTTTCTCCTTTACTTAATATAGGCCTACTCATACTGTCTCATATGAATCCATCTTCCATAGCTTGCAATTTATTTTTCAGATTTTAGTACCTGATTCCCATACGAATACTATTCCAACATTCACTGGAGGAAGCAAGCGATCAATCGCCTCAAACTTTGGCTTTATCGACCACAATTTCTCACGAGGAAACTAAATGACCGAAAACCCGTAATGAGATGCTAAACCTTACAAATAGTACTATGCCTGCTACTATCATGCACAGGCATAAAAGTAGAACTATTTCTGAGAAAAATGCTACCCAAATCGCAAAACTAAACAAAAAAAAATGGTAGCCATAAACGTTCGGCTGAGCTGAATTTGGCTGAATTTATACAGTGCACATGTTCAGCCAACAGCAGCAGACGAGCAGCAGCTTCAGTCGGCTGATCCCATCAGCCAATTCAATTCAAAAAAATGGCCCCAACTAGAACAGTTACTGCATTTCAAATTCAAACAGCAGGAACCTATGTTCGACCTGGTAATTACAGCCATGATGCCCCTTTTTCTACACCATTCACCAGCACAAAAGAAATGCACATCACAGGCATCCTAACTCCTGATAACCACAAATTACCCCATCATTCAAGTCTCTGCAATGGCCACTACAATAGTAAGTTAATTCTGCTAAACAACTAATGTCAGTTCGTAAACACTACCAACAAGGCAAATTCATCAAAATCCACATGCTAACTTGAACCTTCATCATCCTGCCATTCGCTCCAGGCCATGCTCAGTCAACTTGATAGGCCTACTTCCAGAAGAGGTACGTTCTCTATATATATGAGATCAATTGCCTTGATCACGGGCAGCCAAATAAAATGCTAGTACAAAAGGGTTATATTTGCCATGTATATTCTATGGAAAACAAAATCAAGCAATAATAAGTTACTACTGTCTCATATGAACTCATCTTCCATAGAACTTGTAATTTATTTTCAGATTTTAGCATCTGATTTCCATACGAGTACTGTTCCAACATTCACCGGAGGAGGCAAGCGATTTGGCTTTATCGACCTCAATTTCTCACGAGGGAATCAAAATGACCGAGGACAGTACTCTTTTGATCCAGGAACTGACACTTCTTCCGATTGAGTACCAAATCAGCTTCAAGACAACGCTGTAGAAGTAGAACAATTTCAGCATTAGCCAAACAGTCATCAAAATTCCGCTCCGTACATAGCCAATGAAACATTCATGAAGACCTCCATACAACAAAGACTTATCCACAAAAGAAAACAAAAGTTAACGATAATCTTTAGCCATGTGCTAGGCAGAAGACAAACCAAAAAAAAAAAAAAAATGGATCCAGAACAAGTCAAACACAGCTCCTTACTAAATAACAGTAACTTAACCTTGGACCATGACCGATCAGTAATCACTATGGGTTATTGCACGAATCAGAATGGAGAAATCCTGCAGTGGACAGCATGTAATGTGCATGAGTTGCAGTTCCACCATCCGCCTAAACCAAAAAATGAGATGCTTAAATTACACTCTAGAGCCTAGAGGGAACAATACCAGCTGCAGCATATGCATCTGCAAGGCCTGGAACAGACTCCTTGTGACAGTCGATGAACTTTGATTTGAAAGTCACTTCTCCGAGATTAACTAATGAGAAAAGGTTCATATTGCTATTCATCAATCCCTTTTCCAGCAGCACCTTCATGACATAATGCCGAGGCACTAGCCGCTTCTCCAAGCTGAATGCGAGCAGGATAGGCCTTTGGACAATATACTGTGGCTCCATGGCAGCCTCATTGACCAAGAATTCAATCTTGCGGAGAAGAATTTTGTCAGAGTAGCCTAACATTTTTGGAAACTTGGACACTGCAGCGGAAACCTCATACTCAGAACAACCAAGGGCCCTCTTAAAGAACTCAAGCTTGGCAGCAAGCCTCTCTTTGGAAATACCGACAATGGCGGACACCGCGTGCTTAAACATCGGAGAATTTCTAGGCACCCCAAGTTCTTCTGCTCGCAGCAAAACCTCCTTCAAGCGTTCCGCGTTGAAGGTAAGCACCCACGGGTCGATTGAACACAGCTTAGCAAAATCTTGAACACCCCACTGACGTAACAAAGCTATGTTAGGCTTGATTACCCTCTCAAGGTCCGCGCTGAGGAGGCCCCTACACCTCTTTGCGGCCACCAAGACCCGCTCAAACGAGCCATAGAATGAGATGAAGAACTCGAGCCTGGGAATGACGTCGCCATCACGGAGAGGTGTGATTGAACCGACCAAGAGGAAGCGAGCTATCTGGGGAGTGGACAGACCAACGCGGTCGCGGAGAGCAGCAAGGCGGACGCCGATGTTCTTCACGGAAGCGCGGAGGAGCAGCGGGTCCGCGGAGACAACGGCGGCGATGTCGGCGCGGGAGAGGCCGGCGCCTGAGAGCAGGGCGAGGATGGCATCGAGGTGGGAAGCGGAGTTGAGGCGAGATAAGGAGTTCTCCTCCAATGACCTCTGGGATCTTCTGGACAACTCCCGGGACGCCTTCTCGGACACCTCGCGGGCTTGGGCTGGGGCGAGGCCGAAGGACGCGACGAGGTGGTCCTCGAGTGAGAAGGGCGCGGGGACGCTGGCGGTGGCGGCGGAGGTAGAGGCGGAGCTGGAGAGGAGGCGGCACGCGCGGCAGTGGATGGGGTAGGGTAGAGGGGAGGCGGCGCGGAGCAGAGGGTAGAGGCGATTTCGAAGGCGCAGCATGGCGACGGCGGAGATTCGGCCGCCACCTGCGGAGGAGGAAGGCGCTTAGGCCGTCGGCGTCGGGCTATGCTCGTCAACAGGTTGTGCGGCGGCCGGCGATGTCTCGCGGGCGAGTGGGGAGAGACGCGGAGCCTGCCCAGCTGGGCTGTTGGGAGAAGCCCATATTTGTCCGCTTGCTGGGCCACCAAATGTGCAGAATTCTAACTCAGAGCTAACGAGATTTAGGTCCGTTTCGGCAGAGTTTAAACTTTAAAGCTGCTTCGCCTTCACCTGTAGATGTGCAAGCAGACGCAGGCTCTTCAATGTCCACACCGTGAAACTAATAGCGGGATCAGAGGATCAATCATGTATAAAGCATTTGGGTAATTGGGTTGAATATGCAAGGTTTAATAAGACAAATAACATGCTTCTGTTGATGGCGATCATAATTTGATATTCCCGACTTGTTGCACAGAGTTATACAACTAAATAAAAACACTTCACAGGAAACTGCACAATGCAAGTTCCGTTCATCTATCTCCACCAATTGATAGAACAACCTCATGATGAACTAATCAAAGTCATAGCCTTATTCTGAGAAACTGCATGACCTGCAAAAGCCAAGAAAACACTGACCAAACATTCTAGTGTTGAGTCTCCATCGCAGCAGGAGGAAAAGAAAGGCAACCAGTTCTTGAAGAGAACTACGGGCCAGTGACAGCGTCGTGCTGCGTCGGCGGGTGGTAGATGGGGGTTGGCTTTGGTGGCGAATACACCGGCGTCGATGGTGGAGTCAACGACGGAGGTTTGTGCTCCGGCACTGCCGGCACCGGCGGTTTGTGCTCAGGAACGTCGACAACCGGCGGTTTGGTGGTGACAGGCGTCGTGGAATGGCCGTGATGTTCAGGCAGGTGAGGCGGGATAACCACCACAGGCGTGTGGGCTGTTCCTACGTGGTGGTGGACGAAAGGGAAGCAAAGGAAAGCCGAAGCGCACTCGGGCGACGACGAGCGGTAGACCTTGCCGCCAAGCGCAACGAACGTCGTCGTCGTCTGTCGTTGCCGACGGGTGGCGCCGCGACGATCTTGGAGGGCTCCTGCCCGGGGCACGGCGCGCTCGACGCGCTGTGGAGCTGCGCGAAGCATTCCGACTTGAGCTCCCCGTCCTCGCCAACGACGTCGGCGGCCAGCGGGACGCTGAAGGCGCCGGTCTTGTCCACCTGTCCCACGGCCGTGCTCTCGTACTCGCCCTTGCTGTTCTTGCACTTGACGGCCACCTGAAGACCTGGGGAAAGTAAACGAGACACAAATCATGCATTGACGACTAGCGTGCCAAACGTAACTGTTTTTTATACTAACTAATAAGACTATCATGACAGGTTTAATTTGAGCTTGTGTGAACTAGGTGCCTTTGAAAGCTGCCTCGGCGTTCATGTTCCTCCTGGCGCAATCCGAGCACTTGGCCAAGCCGACAACAACCGGCGGTGCTGTCTCTCCCTTCACGGCATTGGCGAAACCTATCGCTATCGCAATGCCAAAAACAGTCAGCAGTTGCAGTCGTGCTGGGATCTCCATATCTCTACCACTTTTGTTCCGATTTGTTGAGGATGGAGAAGATGTGGATGGATGGAGTGGAAGCGCAGGCGGCGCTTATAAATAGGCGCCGGCGCCGACGTCTGAGTCTGCTCGAACGATCGGCTGAAGTGAAGTGAAACTAGCTAGTGAAGGGCCGATCAACTGGAAAGGCAACCTTGGGCAGCAGCCAGATAAATTGGGCGCCGCCGTTGCAGATGAACAGTTAATATGCATGGCCGCGTGTACAGTGATCAGCGTTTCCTTCAGGTCTACTCCTTTGCTATCCTGGTACTCGCTGTTAATTGTCCACGTACCGTACGTAGCGCAGCTGAATGTGGTCTGAACGTCGTCACTGTGCACCGTTGTATTGTATGGCCTTTGCTCAAAAGTTGATCTGAGCTAATTTGTTTTTGGTTGATCGTGCATGAGCACGGAATTCATTAAGCAGCAGGAGTACAAAACACAAGTCCAATACAAAATGCAGCAATAGTAATCCATTGATTACTAAGGCTACAAAATACTAGCCGTCCGGCACTCGGCACTAAGAGATTGTGATTTGCGAATAAAAAATTTTGCGACTACAACCGCCTAGAAGGGCTTGCAACGACAGAGAGTGAGGGGCAGATCGGCATACTCCGTTGCGGTAATTCTTGGCCTCTGTTACCTAAGCCGTGAAGGCGTAAAACTTCTCTTAATCAAGAAGGGCGAACTGTACAGTTGATGTTTTTTTTCTTTTCGAAAGCGTGCATCTTGCACGTGCTGCATTCAGGAAAATAGAGTTTTGAATTACAACCACTAGTTCATTGGCTCGAGATGCCGTGAAACATAGTGGCCGCCGATACACACGACACAAATCGCCGGCTTTAACGACGAGATGAGAGACGATTTGCGCAGACGACGACCAACGGAAACCCGGCGGGTTCGCCTCCGTCCCTCGACCTTGATGAGCCGTGATGTACTAAAGTGGATAATAATTTTGATTGTTGCAACGATAGAGTGAGCGACAGCATACCGCTAGTAATTCTTGGCCTAATTCCAACGCCACCTAGCCGTGAAGGCGAAAACTTCTTAATCAAGAAGGGCGAACTGTACAGTTGATGTTTTTTTTTTTCGACGAGAGTTTTAAATTACAACCACTAGCATTGGCGTCCGTGAAACGCAGCTTGGCGATACCCGACACAAATCGCCCGGCTTTAACGGGCGCAGCCTTAGAGTGATGTACTAAAGTGGATAACGACAGCGACTCGCCGCGAGCAGCGGTCCGACCACCTTGTAGCCCGCCGACACCATTCCTCCGTTTGTTGTTGTATCCTTGCCGGGCCGAGATGTTATCGTGCGCGATGTTCCTTCCTTCCACACCTCCCGTGTGACGAGCAAGACTAGAGTGTCGAACCTCGGCGAACGGTTATGCACACGCGCGGAAGATCAGCCACCAATCCACAAGTCGGTCTCCAACTTCCGGCACAGTCTTCTAACCCCCTCGAGGCGGCGTACCAACCATAGCTCCTCGGGTGATAACGCAGGCGACAAGAGGGGTGGTCGAAGTCTCATCCTCCCGACAAAGACAAAGACACAGTCCACCATAGCTCAGAATCCCATGCCGCCTCCTCCGGCCCGCAGTCCAAAGCTCCCGTCAGTGGAGCGCCAAATTAAGAAGAACTTGACCTGGGCGGGCCTTAGTCCTCCACAACTCCTTTTGCCCCCAGTAGAGCTCGGAGGTACCCACGAAGAAGGCACGGTAGGCCGATGAGCTAGAGTACTCGCCACTCGCCGCTCACCTCCAAATGAACCGACATCAGCGCCCCTCGGCTGTAGCTCAATGCCGAGGAGCTTGTCGGCGACCGCACACCCACGCCCGTGTTAGCGCCGTAATGTCCGATGTACCCGCGTCGCCGCCATGCCCCCGACGCAGCCGCTCCTCCCGCAACCCCACAGCCCCAAAAGGTTTGGCGCGGTGCGGTTGATTGGGCCGCCGTGGAGCCAAGAACTGGCCCGAATCTTGCAGAAGTCCCGCCGCCTCGCGACCACGTAAAACCGATGCCCTAAACATGGCCTCGCCAGATTCGTCCCCAGAGGCCTCGGTCACGCGATCACGGAGTCCGAGACGGGCGCGCGAGCCACTCCCAACGTAGACGCCAGCCAAGGCACTCGAAAATTCTAAGATCCGGAGCCCTAGTCCCCGCAAATTTTCTGGAGAGCGCACGATAGGCCAAGCAACGGCACTTCCCCCCCCACCACCGAAGTCCGTACTCGCCCGTATGAAAGCTCGCTGCGGGCACCGATCCCTCAACGCCCAAGAGGAGAGAGCGCAGCCAGATGGACACGTTGCACCGAATGGCGAGAGAGTGTCCCGAAAGCAAGGATACCCGTCCGCCGAGTTTAGCATACCGCCTTCCAGTTGGCAAATGCGCCGCGACCGCATCGACGATGGGCCACCCTCACTCTTGGTCACCGCAGGTGAGGGAGAGCGGTGCGCCCAAGTACTTGGCGGGAAGGCGCCCCAGCTTTGCGAGAAGACCGCAAGACCCGCCGCGATCTGTTCCTGGGAGCAAATGGATGGGCGTCAAGGAGCACTTGTCGACATTGGTAGAGAGGCCTGACGCTCCAAATAACGCGGGCCGGGGAGGCCTCTCTCGATGCAACAGAGGGTCCAGAGGTGAGGCGGACAAGAAGATGACGAGGTCGTCGCGCCAGACCGAAGCCCCCGAGCTTGGCGAAGCCACACCTGCGGTACGCGCTAGCTGCCGCGCGGGGCCGGCTTCCCCGACGAGCATTGAGGACCTCCATGACGACACGAAGAGCAATGGTGATAGCGGGTCGCCCTGCCGCAGTCCCCTGGCATGTAGGATCCGCTCTCCCGGGCACCCGTTGAGTAGCACCCTCGTGCTTGCCATCGCGAGGATGTTTGAGATCCAATCCCGCCCGGTAGGGGGGAACCCTACACGCCCATGACCTCCGACAAGAAAGGCCACGAAACGGAGTCGAAAGCCTTAGCGAGGTCAACTTTGAGCAAGAAGGAGGGATCCGCCCGGCATGCACCACCGCAAAACCGCCCGGACGAACGGAAGTTCTCGTGAATTCTCCTTCCCGGATGAAGACCGTCCTGGTTACGGCATACTAGGTCGGACATGTAGGGCGTGAGACGCAGTGCCAAGCACCGCGCGAAGAGCTTGCCGAAGGAGTGCATCAGGCTGATTGGCCGATAGTCCCGCAGGCCGCTGGGGATGGAGTCCTTCTGCAGTAGAATGAGGAAGGCCTCGTTGAGGTGGTGGGAAGTCTATGAAATCCATGTCCCATAAGCGCCTGGAACGCCCGCACAATGTCCGGGCCGACAATAGACCATGTCGCCTTGAAGAAAGCCGCGCCAAAGCCATCTGGTCCTGGCGGCGCGGAGAGGCCCGCCCGGCAACCTTTTTTTTTTCGCGACGAGCCATTCACCGTTTTCATTAAGAGAGGCCTGCACCGCCCTAGCAACCTCCTCCGCCGAAAGAAAGAGAGCTGCCAGCGGGGAGAAAGGAGCTGTACAGTTGATGTTATTCTCTTAACTGCACAACACCGTGTGATGGGTGGTGGTCCTCTGCACGACCGGACCATTGGATCCACTGCATACAGTGTTCAACTAACCCTGCGCTGTCGACTTAACGAGAGATAAATAAAGGATAATTTCAGTAGCCGAATTGACACGGCAGTACAAAGTTGAAGGGGGTTATCACTTGATCCGCAACTATCTCCATTTTCCCTGAAAGCCAATAGCAATAACAGAGTCCGACAATCCAACGCCACTGAAACTGAAAGGGAGAAATTTTTTTGCTTTCGAAATCACTATCTTTATTTCCCAAATAACAGACAAGGAAGCAACGGACTGAAACACCAACGGCACGAACTGAATGAACAAAACAATCACTGACAACACACAACGACAACAACATCACCGAAACGAAACGAAGGTCACTGACACTCCAACGAACATCTGATCGCTTAATTTGCTGCTGTCCTGAATCTGAATGCATGCCCGCCCGCACGCGGCATCCTAGTTGAATTTCTTGGGGGAGCTTCTCCTCCTGCCCGCCTGCCGCCGCCGCCGCAGCAGGCCTGGTCGTGTCGTCGTCGTCGACGAGCGGCGGGCACGGCTTCTTCTTGTGCATGAACTTCATCTTCGGCTTCTTCTTGAAGAACGGCTCGGGCTCCTCGGGCGCCGGAGGCCTGGGCTCCGGCACGGGCGTGGGTGTCGGTGTCGGGGGCCCGTACGTCGGGGGATTCGGGGTTGGCGTTGGCGTCGGCCTCGGCGGCGGTGGCGGTGGGCCGAACTTGAAGTGCTTCTTCTTCTTGCCGCAGGCGCACGCGACGGGGGCGAGCACCGAGTCGTCCGCGGCGGCGAGGTAGGTTGTGCTGCCGTCGCCGCCGTCTAATTGGCTGGTGGGCGCGATCCTGGGCGGCGACTGACCGACGCACGGCGTGTCCAGCGAGGTGTGGAGCTGGGCGAAGCAGTCACGGTCCATGCTCCCATCTTCGCGCAGGAGTTCAGCGGCGAGTGGGATGCGGAAGACGCCGGTGTCGTCGAGGGGTCCAAGCGCCCTCGTCTCGTAGCTCTCGTCGGAGCCGGATCTGCACTTGATCGCTACCTGAAGGTCTGCGGAGCACAGAGGGAACGAAACTTTTTAGTGTTCGCGGCCATATGCCATGGGCCGAAAAAGTTGATCCAAGCGTATTTAGGCCTTTTTCGGGCATGTGAATGCGGCCCAATCCATGATCATGTGTATTACTGGTAGTATGTTGTTTGATAGAGAGGGACAGAAATTCAGAGAACTTTCCAAAGTGTGAATGAAAAGCAAAGTGTGTCTCAGTTGAGCGAAAAAAAGGTAGGTGTGTCATTCGAAAAGAGTTGTTTGTGATTCGCACAACGAATAGTGTGTGTTTGTCTAAAAGTTTATCGGGTTAAAGAAAGATCACAAGCTACCTCTTATGTTTTCTGTTGCACATTTAACTAGAATTGATCATTCGATCGAGCTACGCACTGAACAAGAACTTGAATTTGAAATTTTTTGAAACAAACTTGGATTTGATTTGCTTTCCGGACATTGTGCTGTCCCACAAATTTATCTTAAAACTTTTTACAGTTTTTATTTTATTTCGTTACCAGCTGGTACCCTATAAACTTTCCTATACTAAGAAACGCAGTGCCTACCTCTAGTCGGGCCAAATTTTTCTTGATGGTGGCAACAGAGCAAAACCAGTAGTGCAAGCAGTGTGCAGGCAGGCGTTTTGCATGTACCTTTGAAGGCATTGACATCGTTGGGGGAGCAGTCCAAGCACTTGATGGAGCCAACCACGACCGGCGCTGCCGCCTCCGCCTTGTTCGAAGCCGTCGCGCCCAAGCTGACGGCCAAGAGCGCGGCCAGAAGAACCGCGGCTTGCTGGGGAACCAGAGTCCCCATGTTGGAGCTGGCCTGCAGCTGACTGCAGCTTCTTCTTCGTCAGGGAGATGTGTATATTTGATGAGGAAGAGAAGGCGGTGAGTTTGGATGGTGAGATGGTGCTTGTTGGGTGCATGCGTTTATATATAGGGGCCGAGGCCGGGGCGCTGGAGTGACAGTGTGGCCGCCGGCCGGCTGGGCTATTGAAGTTTGGGAGGGACACGGTACAGGTACTGGCCGGCGTCCATGAGACCCAGCTCGTGATGAGGAATAAAAAGTGTGAGCGATGAGCGATGGAGGTTTCCGGTGGAGTCTCAGTACAGATTTGATCATTCCAGTCCGTGATTCTGCCTTTTTTTTAACCCAACGACGAGCTGTATTGCAACTACGCCGAACATTTCATTGTATTGCTGTTACCACTGTACAAAGAATCCGTAGCTCCACAACACTTTTTCAGTTGTTTTCTTTCTTTGCTCTTCTCATTACCTTGTAAGAATATTCAGACTATGCTTTCTACTGAATGAAAAGGCAAAAAGGAAGAAGAAGATTCAAATCCATTTCGATTGAGAAATCACTATGACACAAAACTGTTACACTGATCTGCAGGGGGCAGTATCATTTACACACAAAATAGATTCAGAAAACCACAAATATGATGTCAGGCTTTCCATGCACGCATGCAGCAGGTGCCTTCTGCGGCATTTGAAATTTGAAGTCGCCAACGGTACACCAATCGATGTGGTGTGCGTGCTTCATCTGTCAGGCCAGTGGCTCATAAACCTCGCACGGCGCATCCATGGTTTGTGCGTGATGGGAGGGTCCGGGGAAGAGGGTGGGTTGCACCAACCATGTGCGTGCCATGACCGATGGAGCACGTAAACAGTACCCGCCGGCCGGCACGCGGTGCGTACGTCGCTCCGGTTAATCGGAAAGCATTGGTGACTGGCGACAGAGAGTCGTGTATTAGGGGGCAAGTAGCAGTGAACATGGCACGTCATGGCCGTTTTAACATCTTGGATCGTAACATCACGCTGCACGGCTAATAGCTGTGAATTGGTGAATGAATGCTATGAATGGCCGGTGAACGCTTTGCGTCCTTTTAATTTGGCGGTACGTCCATGTGAGAAACCGAACAATTTGTTGCTGTCTTCCTTTTTTAAGGACTGAGAGTGTATGTTTGCCCCAAAAACACACAAATAATGCAACGGGCTGGGTCCGTGCAGACCGTATTTCTTCACTTGACCTCGAGAAGAACTTGGCAGTGGCACTACCTGCAGGAAGGTAAAAAATCTTCCAAAAAGAAAAAACTTCAGCTTCTTACCAGCTCTTCTAACCTGGCCTTGGAAGTCGAAAAAAGTAACTATGGCCAACAAAATGGTTCGCTGTGTTGCCTATTACTACATACAGTACCTTCTATGGAATCTAAATGAGGTCAACAAATTTGTACGGTGGGGGGGGCATGGCCCCCTGCTGGCCACCCCCCTTAACAACCGGATTCCGGACCTTTGTTGAGTGCTCAAATCTTTGCCGAGGGCAGGATCTCCGGGCACTTTCGGCAAAGAGGCGATAAGCCAAGTGCCCGGACAAAGGACACTCGGCCAAAGCATTTGACGGTGCCGAATTGAACTTCAAGTAAGCTCTAATGAACGAACTAAGTCATTTGTTAGAACAACAAAAGATATATTGGAAACAAAGAAGCAAGATTATATAGATGGATTAAAAATGGAGTTGTTGTACCTAACCTTTTTCATGCAAAAGCGCAACAATCAAACGTAGAAATAATCTTCCAAAAACTAATGGGGCTTCTAATTTTTTTCAAAGGTTTTATGTGGGCTGCCCAAGCAACCAAACTAGGTTATAGATGGAAGATAAGGGATGGGAAAAAAGGTTAGATTGTGGGAAACCAATTAGTTAGGGCATTCGAGTCTAGCCATTCAATATTGGCCCCATTTATAGGATAGTAGTTGAACAAGGTGGGACTATGACTGATCTCTAGGATGGTAATGATCTGAAATGTACTTTTAGGAGAACCTTCACTCCAGACCTGTATAGATTATGGTTGGAGGTTGTTGAATTAGTTTCTACCATTAGTTTGACCAACAAAGAAGATGCACTAATTTGGCAGTGTACCTCTATGGGTACTTATTCTTCTCAATCTTTGTATAAAATCATCGGGTTTAGAGGAATTCAGTCAAGTACATGCCTTGACTGCCTAGTCTATTAAAGTCCCACCAGAAGTGCTTCGCTTTTTATGGTTACTTGCCTATAATAGAACTTTAACCAGAGACAATTTAGCAAAAAAAGGTTAAAGTGAAAGATATGACATGTCTGTTTAGTGAAGAAAAATAATTTGTTCATTACCTTTTTTTTCGATTGTGCTTGCAAAACAATGTTAGTCTTTTGTTACTAGTATCTTAGATATAAACATGGTTAATTCCTTTGACGATCTTGGTAAATGCTGGTTGAGTAGGAAGAGGTTTATTATTGTTAATATAGTAACTTCAGAAGTTCTAGTTCTCTGGTCGGGTTGCAAACTTAGAAATGATTGTAGTTTTGAAATCATGGGTGGAAGAGTCTGGAAATACTCTACCACGAATAGTTGGGACCAATATTCAAACTAAGGAAGAATGGGAGCTCTCAATATTCAAACTCATAAGGTAGTTCCTTTGCTCTACATAATGTCTTCAAAAAGTACTTTAAGCTAATATGGGACAAGCACTATAAAAATGGGAAATTACCAAACAAAAATTCAAAGGCATGGCAAGTGTGACTTTGTTTAATGAACAAACCTGCCCACTATGGGATGATCTCTGGAACGACAAGGTGAGAAAATGGAATTCCCCGAGTTGTACTCCTTTGCAAAAAGCAAGCACATAAGTGTAAGTCATGCTTTTGGAACTGAAAGCCCTCTAGATCTTTTTAACCTACCCTTGACAGTAGAAGCACACCAATAGTTCCTGGATTTTCAATGGGAACTAATTGAGCTCAATCTGAATGATAGATATATATTGACTTACATATGGGGTTCATACAATTCCTCTTCATCAAAAGCTTACAAAATCTTGTTAGGGCACTCTCAAAGCTCAACCAATTTTGAAGAGGCTCGAAGACAACTTGTAAAGGAAAGCTCAAAAATTTTCTTCGTTTAGTTCGAGACGCATAAGTACACAAAATATGATTATAAGAAGAGGCATGATCATAGAAGATTACCAATGTGTCTTCGCCAACAATCGATGGAGGAAACATTAATGCACATGTTTTTCCATTGTCCCTTTATCGTAGATTGTTGGGGTTCTCTGAAATTTTTAGATCAATGAACAACTCTCTATCCCTAAAATCTTTTTTTAATGGAGATCCCTAATGCCATTGGAGTTTGGCCTTGGATATCTTTGTCATTTCCTGTTGGGGATTTGGATTATGAGAAACGATGTTATCTTCATAAAGTGTGAATCCTACAACGCAACAATTCAAAAGATATGTAACTGAAGAGGCTTCTTTCCTTTTGCAAAGGATAAAGTACAGGTTGTATCCATGTTTCGTTTCCCTACTTATCTTTCTCCACATAGGTTTCGATTTGTTTCTTTCTGTTTCTTAATCGAATGTTTGTATTTTTTGCTTTGTAACTATGTACCTTTTGTTTAATTAAATTTACAATGACTGATCTTGAGAGTGAGAGAGAGAGACACGAGACTATTATACAGTTTTTCTCGAGGATTAATGATGGATTTTGTCTTAAATAAATTTGATTTAGAACAAAACAAAAATTACTTACAATATGAAATGGAGTGAGTAATAAATTTGTGGTAAAAGCCTTTGCCTTTTCGATAAAGAAGGGGTCCGGCTTTTTAGGTTGTAAAGAGGGGTGGAACATGCAGGGGAAAAGTTCGTCAACAGAGAAGCATCATAAAACATTTTTTTTTTTTTTTTAAAGGAAGATATATTAAGCATCACTACAGTACATCCTCCCCTATAACAAATTGATCACCGAAGAAAAAGAAAATTACAATTGAGTCATCGAGGATCCAATATCATCTTCCTCGTCTCCGATCTCCGGTTCACCATCGACACCATCACGACGATCCAAGTCCACCTTAGCTTCCGCCACGGAACACCAAGCATTCGAAAAGCCGCATCATCCATCGCCCGGATCACCAAGTGAATTGATTCCATGGAAAGAAAATCGGCCATCCCCTTAGCAAAAGGAAAGAGGGAAAGAAAATCCACCGCCGCCGCCCGAGAACCGGCGACCGGAAAATACGCCCACCGCCACCATGAAACCCGGCAACGAGGTAGAGCCACAAACCCTCGAGTATGACCGAAGAGCTCGCGATACCGACACCAATTATTCGCCAAAGACACGAAGCACACAACATCCGCCGATACCCGTAAACTTTATTTGCCGTGCCGGTGGCGATGCCACCGCCGGAACCCTAAACTCCGTCACCGACGATAGCGATGAGTAACACTAATCTACTAGACTCCACACCTTAGCAACAACAACGAGCCCGGACGCCGATCCACCCTAGTGCCCACCCGCCCCCCGAAAAAAGGCCGTCGGAGGGAGGGGCCGGTCAGATTGACGCCGCACCGGAGATGCCCTAGTCGGCCGCTAGGAGGCAGCGGCCACTTCAGCCCTTTTCTGTGCACGTATTGTTATTGTGTTGTTCGGTTCAAGATTAGCAACGGAAGCATCATAAAACATGAAGAACTGAAGACCGCGACATCAATCAAAATATGTAGTTCAAGAACCGAATGTTTTCACTCTTCCAAACATTTTTAGATAACGGTACACTAGTGTAACACAGATATCTCTTTGCGTTTTAGCTGAGATTTTTAACAAACAATTTGCAGTGTCAAGATTATACTACATACAACGACAATACCCCACTGACATCACTACACAATCGCCACCCCCAAACAATACATATCTACCGGCTCCTTGTGCCGGAGATAACAAGATCGAGTTTAGTACACCACAACCATTTGCACGCGCGCATGTCTCGAATTCAGAGGCCCAGACCCATCATGGCGACGGCAACGGTGAGCCCCAAAGCAACTGAGGTCCCAAAGAGGCTGCACCCATGGTTCGGCGCCCCACTGTCGTACGGGCTGTTGTCCACCAGCGGCTGGTTGCCGAATCCGAACGTCTGCCCCACGTCCTGCACGGTCTGTCCCTGCGCCGCGCCGGCGCCACCACCGAACTGATCCGCTTCCTGAGGCAGCGGCGCCAGTGGAAACTCGGGCTGCGGCAATGGCGCCGCCAGCGGTGCCTCGGGTTGTCCCACGCCGCCAGCTCCAACGCCGGCTCCGGCGCCGTTGCCATAACCGTTTCCCCGTCCAAACGGCAGGTCGCTGCTCCCGTGGCCGATCGGCTCGGCGAACGGGGGCAGAGCAGAGGCCAGGCCGGGCGAACCGGGCATCCCGCAGTGCTGCGCGGCGCGCGGCTCGTCGCTGGCCTTCCACGCCAGCTCGCCGCCCTTGTCGAGGATGCGCATGTCACCCTGGTCCACGAGCTGCAGCGTCTGCAGGAAGTTGTTGTCGTCGGACTGCGCGTCGTGGGTGTGCCACACCGAGGTGCTCCCGTCGAACACCTCCAGCCCGTTCCACGAGAAGACGAGCGCGCACGTGTTCACGGTGCTCACGGCCATGCACTCCGACTCCCACACGCTGCGGCCCTCGGCGCCCGGCGCCGTCGTGTCGAGCACCTCGACGTAGCAGAAGTCGGCGCCGAGACCCCCGGCGCCCGGCGTCGTCTGGGTGCGCAGGAAGTACGCCGCGTATTTCCCCGACGGCGACGTCAGGAACAGCACGGGATTCTCGTCCCACTGTGGCGGGATGCTTGCCAGGATCTGCTGCTTGGTCTCACGCTGTAGCGTGCCGGCCGGGGCCGTCGCCGCGGCGTGGGACGAGAGCAGAAAGGCTAACGCGAGACACACGACAACGTGCGGCGGAACGCTGAGCTGCATGGCTGCTGCTTTGGGTTTTCGCCACTCGTGCACTGCCGGCTCTCTGCAGGTGGAAGGGGTGCTTGTGCATGGACTGGCGACCTGGCGTGTCTTTTTATAGTTAGAGATGCAGATGGAGTGGTAGAGCTTGATGATGGTGTAAAGGCAACGTTGAGTGGTTGACGATACCGGCTCCAATGTTTCAGTGGGAGATTAGGAAAGAAAACGAGCACGGACTTGGCTAGGAGATTTGTTATGCCTGGGCCTGGGGTTGACTACCTTGCATTGTGACGTGGACGTGACTGACAGATCTGAATCCAAACTGACGAAGGGATCCATTTCAACACAGGATCAGGCATTCAGGCTGAGTATTTTCTCTTGATGAAACGCGCGCTAGCTACATATGGCTGGTCAACTTGACTTGAAATTGTTTATGCTTCAACTTAACCAATCCACCGGTAGTTCGAGTTCGATTTTATTTATATATATCATGTCGAAAAGCGCACGATTATAAAGTCTGAAAAGCCTGAAGATTTTTTTTCATTTCTGTTCGAGAGAAGTAAATAAGAACCGTGAGCAGTAATGGGCTAGCACAATAAACCAAAACAAACGAACAACTTTGTTTCCTCCAGGCCCATGTAACATTCTTCGCCTCTACAGTGATGGGTTGGAGAAATATTGAAACCCTGTCCAGTCTCGGCCTTTAAAGAAAGAAAAGAATAATGGTAGCGGCTCGGTCATGAACTTATGAGCCCAGGACCTATTAGAAAATCTTATGTGCCAAAGCCTTTTGCGAACGGCGCTTGTAGCGCGTTGGTAAGGCTGCCGGTTGTGGCACCTACCGCCCGCGTTCGAGTCCCAGGCTCGACGGGTTCGCACCGGATTTATTCCCAGATTTTCCTCATGTGGCCACCCTGGGTAGAATAGGATACACACGCCGCGCCGCTCGTGCACGTTCCCGAGCACTTAAGTCGAGGCTTTCCCAATCTCCCGAGCGCGCTGGAAGTCGAGTGAGTGGGTTCTCAATCTCTCCTTGCGTGTGTGTAAGGACCGTCGGCGCACGCCTTGTGTGTGTGCGTCGCGTGTGTGCGCTGTGAGTGTGTGGTTGGTTGTGTGCGTCCCTGTTGTTTGTATCCTCTCAAAAAAAAAAAAAAAGTGCCAAAGCCTTTTTCTTCCATATAAAAAGCACACTTCCTTGCTCAGAAAAAAAAACGCACTGGGCTGGTTAGCTACCAATTTGCCACGTCAAGGATTTCGCAAGCCATGATTTTTGCCGGTATTTGGTTAGTTATCAAGACTTACCAACTTCACATTTAGCTTGCCAAATCTTCGGCAACTTTTTCGCCCACCTTTTGGCTTAGGCATGGCGATATTTGGTAGTCAACCAATTAGGACCCTCCTCTACTTTTAGATGCATGTTTTTTTATGCAATATGTAACTTTGTCGTTGTTTGATTCTTGAAAGAAATTTTGAATTGTCTCTAGTGAGTCTTTTTAATTATACTAGTTGGTGGTATAGAATCATTATCTAAAAATCATCTGAAAATTAAGGCACCGAAACATAGTGATAACTCTCATAAAAGCGTCTTTACATGGCGCACAATGCTGAACTTGTGCAGCAAGCCAAGTATACCATACCATATACGGCCACTAAAATAAGGAAGAATTTCCAAAACCCACTCTCAATCTAGACTTTGTTTTGTCAAAATTGAAAAATTGCTCTCAACAACTCCCTATCTCAACTCTCAATCTTTCTACGCTTGGAAGATTTAACTTAATCGCATGGATAATATGTGACATATGCATCCAGCAATCTAAAGGTTGAAGGGCATGATTTCGCAAAAAAAAAAAAGGTTGAAGGGCATGGACAAAAGTAAATAGTAAGACATGGTTTCCTAATGGAAATACACAAAAGAAAAAGAATATAAAAGTGGTTAAAATGATTTAGAAATAATTTGAGATTTCCGATGAAAAAATTGTCTTATGTATTTTTAGACCAAGATATTGGAAACTATTGGAGGAACCCAACAAATATGCTACCAATTTTTTAGGGGCTTGAAAAAGTCATTGATTTACCAATTGGTTTTTGGAGCTAAAGATGCTCACATTTTGATTTACCAAAAGCGCCTATATTTATGTGCGATTGGATCAACTTGATTTTTTTTTTTAGATTGGAAAAGACCCTCGCCAACAGCTCTTTTTTTTTTTCAACTTCAAATTTTCAGCACTTGGCAAAATCGATCCAATCACACATAAATATATAGGCGCTTATCCAATCGACCAATTCAGAGGCGGAAGCAGGGGCGAAGCCAAAAATTCATGGTGGTGCACCGCTAAGGATACGTTTATAAACCGATAGCAATACATGGTAAAAATTTATTTAGCTAGTGATAATTTTTCTTCTTAATGGGCACAAATAACGTGGCCGCCACTGGCGGAAGAACGTGGAGAAGAAAGAAGAAAAGATAGGGTTTTCAAATACAAATATACGAAGTATAAGAGAGAAAGAAAGTATAAAAGTGTGAGTAATTTGAAAACAGTCCTGGATTACTAAAAGAAAATTGTATTGTAATTTTCAAAAGTGACATATTAAAATAGTTGGAAAAAAAAGTTACCAATATGTAAATTGTATTCTAGTTTTTAAGTGATATATTAAAATAGTTGGGGAAACTAGTCAATTACTATTAATGTGCTCTCTACCTTTTACTTGCGACTTGAAAAAACTCATAAATTACCCGTTGTATTTTGTAGGAATCGTTGGGATCCCTTCTGAATCCATTGGTCTGCTTCCATGCTTGATTCACAGCAGCACAAACTGAAAAAGAAAACGAAGTTTGTGGACAAATCTTAGGCAGGGCAGACGTTGACGCCGAGAGCAGCGGCCAGCGGCTGCAAGCCGTCGCACTCTCCATGACCATGAGCAAGCAATCGGCCAATCGTCACACGAAACTGCACGCCCAATCAATGCAGCCATCAGATCTCTCTAGGCCATCTGCTCATCTGTTGCCGCGGCACGGTCAGAAGTTAATGAGCGCGACTTGGCTATGACTCCAAGTCCAACTTGACGGACGATGAGAAGACGAGGTCAACCAGCGCGCTAACCCTAACCTGCCCGCGCCTTTTGGTTCATGGTTGGGCGTTGAGAGTTCTTTTTTCTTCACCCTCTCCATCATGCATTCATCTCTATGTTTCTGCTCCAAGCGGAGCTGTGAAGTGAAGTGGGACTTCTATATAGGGGCGAAGCCACAAACAAATGAACCCTGGTGCACTTTGTTTAAGTAACTTACACAAATTTATTAAAACACATGGTGGAATTAAGTCCGTTAAATGGCAAAATAAATTTTACCCAGGTGCTTGTGCACCAGGGAAGATGTACGTGGTTTCGCCACTACTTCTATAGACACATTTTCATTGGGAATAATTGGAGAAGAAGATAAAACGAAGTTCTCATAGAAGAGACCGAATCCAAATTATTTCAGCTGTTGCATTTGCCATAGCTTTTCGGGCGCGGTTCAACACTACCGGTGGACTAAATTCCGGTAGTGATGCCGGCGGTAGTGATGAACGAATCTGTAGTAGTGACGGCGCGAATACAAGTCCAGTTGTTTTTGGTCTCTTGTCACGAGGTTGCTTTCAGGGTTTTTAAACTTGTCTTGAATCAAACTTAGGTTACTGAGGTATTGGTGGACCATTGCTGTCAAGGTTGCGCTTATTGTAAGTCCTATAGGATTTCTCCTTATTTTTCATATGGAACCTGATATATATTGTGTAATACTTTTCAATGTGTACAGACTTCTTCCGGTCTTGCAACAGCAGTCATCGCACTTAATTCACACGCCACGTGAGATGTCCTTATCATGAAAGCAACCATCGATTCAGTAAGTATCACGGCTTTACCGTGTTGCACATGCGGTTTGTTTTGGAAAAAAGTAACTTAATTTAACTCAGTCATCACAAGGGTTAGTAAATCTAGTTGATGCATTGTAATTGTAAAAGCTGTGTACGTAAAGGGCCGCCGCGATGGCTCTCCTTTTGGAGACTGAAACTGAAAGCAATGGCTGATAACCAAAGCGTTAGCTGGATTCTGCTAACCAGATCGCCTCAGTTGAGCCTGAGTAGGTCAAAACAGTACTGCACCTACTTGATAACTGATACCGTTTCGTCATCGTTTAGGCAGGGGCAGCCGTGATCATGCAGAAAGTCCGATGAGCGTTGGACGATACAAGCACACCATAGTCATGAATCATGTCACCGCAATTAGTCTGAGAAAACGACGCAGAACCACATGAGGATCTATGTAGTAGTAAGCCAAACCGATCGATCGAGCTACTGTTGACGCTGAAACTAGGGGCTTCGCGACCGACACACCGGGAGGCCTACGAAGGCCTCGATCGACCTTGAGCAGCGAGCACCGCAGCGCGGCGCGCCCTAACCGATCTAGGAAGGGGCACAACGGAAAGAACCTCCCGATCACACCCGGCGGACGCGCCCGACTCCGCGCCCGGCCGCGCCACGACCACCCACGGCGCCCGCCACCACCTCCCCGCCACCCTCCCCTCCTCCTCCCCATCCCCACCCTCCCTCTCTTCCACGTGGGCCCTCCCGCATCCTTGGAGCCGCGACGCGCCGACGCCCGAGGCGCCTGTCCGGAGTCCGGATCCCGGCAGGGCCGGTGCGAATCCGGCCCCTGACGCCCCCTGGCTGGGGGCGCGGCAGGCGCCGTGCCGCGCGCCCACGCCCGGGTGCGGCGAACCCGCCGCTACGGCACGCCCCTACCGCGGCGCCCATGGAGGCAAGGGCTCTCTCTCTCCCCGTCGTGGCTGGGGCGTAGATCGCTACAGCGACGTGGCGACGACGAGGCCTCCCCCCGGTCCTAACCTTCAACGCACCGAGGAAGACCCCTGTCTGATGCGAAGCGGGTGGCGAGCGACGCTGCGCTGGGTTCAGTGCACGCCATCAGGTAATCGCGCTTGGTCCATTTGTGGCGCCGGGCAACGTTCCCGGCAGCTCGCTGGGCTGGGCCAAGCCGACGCCGATGGCTTAACCTGTCGCCATCGACGTAGTGCGCAGAACGGCACCAAGAGGCCACCGTTCGCCGGAGCCGCCGCTTCAAACTGCCACGGATAGAGCCCGGGTTGAAGGAAGGGAAGATGACCTGACCGCGCCCGGCGAAACATGCGGATGCTGTTGTGCAGGAACCCGATACGACGCCGCCGGGCACACCGACACCGCCGCCGCTTTATGTCGAGCCATCGGCAACGCAGCGACGCATTTTGGAGCCCTCGACCTCACCGCCTCCTTTGCTCGTTCGAGGTTCTCGCTAAGAGACTTTGATCCCATGTTGGACGAGGTGGAGGTTGATCTTTGCCAAGCTTTGGTGGCTCTACAGCGGTGGGCGTTTGTCCCTCGCCCCCGGATGTTGGCGGCGCAGGATTGGTGGGTTGCTGGTGCAAAGGCGGGCCATCCACCGCCAACGACGACGGTGGTCGGATCTCGTCCCGTGGAATTCAACGGCCCAATCCTTCTACCACGCCACCACGTCGCCCCCGCGGTAACAGCACCTCGGCCTCGACCTTTCGACCCTCGGCCGGGGTGGGAGTCTCGATGGTGTCGCGTCGTGCTCCAAGCCGAGTGCCGATGGAGGTCGAGATTTGCACCCGATCAAGACCCCTTTGTTGGGGATCTAGAAGATGGGGGAGTTTGCGGCGTAAAGAAACGGCGCCGTTGGAAGCGATTGTTAGGTGGAGTGGACACCGGGACCATCCTCCCCGCACCCGTGAATGGCGTCCGTGAGTCCGATGCCGCCTTACTTTGTCGACGCCGAGCTCCCGCGCCGGCCATGTCTGCGATGATGACTTTTATTGCGATTCAAGAAGCCGTTGGATCCTCCGATCCCGCTCCACGCCGTTGTTGAGGCGGGCGCTCCTGGAGGGAGTCGACCGATGATGTCCTCATTCCCAAGCGCGTGCGCGCCTTGCGCGGCGAGTGCGCACAGAAAGGGAGGCCGAGGCTCAAAGCGAGGAAGGTGCTATTGAAGAAGATGGGGATCCACGCCGAGGCGGGCATCCGGATGAGGTTTCCTTTGACGAGCTTCAGCCGCTTTGATCCCCTCGACGCCGACGCCAACAGGGAGGCGATGGAGGTGTTCTTTCTTCCGCGGAAAGAAGCGGAGGGCTTCGAGCCTGGCGAGAAGCACACTTGAGTGTGCGATGTCCTAGGTCGCAAATTAGTTAGCCATGTAATCTTTAAATTTGGATCCAGTAGTTTAGGACTTCTTTTGGTTTTTTCTTATTTGGAGGGTCGGCAAAGTGATGTCCACTCGGCATCACGGTTTAGTCTTTGTATTTGGATTTGGTTTTCCTTCCTCTTAATGAAATACGGGTGAATGGCCCGATCGAAAAAAAAACCCGATCTAGGGATCGGTAGGGTGACGTAGAGCTCGGTGACGCCGAGAGAACCTCCCAAACGCACCTCCGGAAGACCCGTCGGGAGGACGCACGCGGGGGTGCTCTAGGACCAGCGTGGCCGCCTAGAACGCCGAGAAGAACGCGGAGTTCGCCGCCCGGACAGCGAGGATAGAGGGGTTGAAGGAAGAAGATGACCTACAAACGGGACAGAGATAGATTGGTTGTCGATTGGATATAGATGGGATCAATTCGCCATGAACCCTTTTATTATATAGAGGAGGGTGGTCTTATCCTTTTAGGAAAACGCCCTTGGACGTTTCCAAGCCTCAGAAACCGACCAAAACACGATTGGAAACGACCGGTTCGGATCTCGCACGGACACGGCCTGCGTCGGGTGACCGACGCGACGACGCCTTGATCGGGCCGCTCGGCCGGGTCCTGGCCGATTTTCCAAAGATAGCGCATATCGACGCGACGCGCAAACTAACCGGACCACTCCCGACGCACGGTGCTTCGGCCGATGTCCCGGAATCAGCCCGGTTCCATTCCGCGAGGGTGGCCGGGGCGAGGTCCAGCGTCCCGATCGGTTTAACGTAGAAAGGTCTGCAACCGTCGTGGGGGTGACCCGACCGACGCTTCAACCGACGCCGCCCGATGAGTCCGTCGCATTCCGCAGAGCCCTTTTTCGTCTTCCTCGAGAATTTGGCTAAGTCCGAATTTTACCATGCCTTAGCCCAAGCCATTTTTGGGTGTCAACAGCTACCATACCTAATAGTACAAGTATATTACTCCTCACACAGGATTTGCTACGACTTTACATGCAGCGTGGATTAATACCAATCATTAGTAGTACTGTATATGTGTACTCCTTGCTTGAACCAGCAACAGAGCAAAACCTGTGTGAAACCTCACAAAAAGCATGTGATTCAGAATTTGATCGAGGAAAGAGTATGTTGAATCAGTAACATATAATTCACACTTGATGGAGGAAATGAATCAGTAATAATTCACACTTGGTCGATGATTATATTCTCTAGTCATGTGAACTGCACACTGGTGTTCGTCTGTCCATTCTACTTCTTCTACTTCTTCCCGGGCGTCGTCCAGAACGCCAAAGAAGACAAAGGGACGAGACAACAAATATGGTAGGCTGAGAGGAGAAAAGAATGACACTGCTAGCTTTTGGAATTCATTTTACACCACATATTACATCTCTGAATTCCAAAAAGCCAGCACTGTCTACTCACGGCAACCTACTAGTAGTAGTGGAAAAAAGAAAAAAAAAACTTTGGAAATGAAAAAAACATTATAAGTATAATAATTTTCCCCCTCACACGCCCTTGTTGTTCCTTTCGTCGTGAGGAAACTCGATCGAATTGGATGATCACACGATTGTTGTGTCATGCAGCCACGTGACGTGGCCCATCAGATTCAGACGTACGCCTTAGGCGGGTACCTATCGACGTCGTCCACCCAGGGGTTGCAGCAGCTCTTGCTCGACGACGACGACAGCGCCGGCACGTCGCGGAGCGCGCGCCACACGGCGCTGTTGCACTTGAACCCGGAGCCGAAGCCGATCTGCCACACGCGGTGGCCGCGCCGCACCCGGCCCTTGGCCTCGGCGTACGCCAGCTCGTACCACAGCGAGCTGCTGCTGGTGTTGCCGAACCGGTGGAGGGAGCACTTGCTGGGCTCCATGTCCGTGTCCTGCAGGCTCAGGCTGCGCTGCACCTCCTCCAGCACCGCGCGGCCGCCGGCGTGCACGCAGAAGTGCTCGAAGGCGCGGCGGAAGTCCGGGATGTAGGGGCGCACGCCCTTGACGCGGAACACGCGGCGCATCATCAGGGACTTGAGGAACTTGAGCTGCTCGCTGAGGGGCAGCACCAGGGGCCCCAGCGTGGTGATGTTGGTCTTGAGCGCGTCGCCGGCCACCGCCATGAGCTCCCGCGCCAGCGAGACGCCCACCTTGCCGGCCTCGTCCTCGCGCTGGTACACGCAGTTGAAGCACTCGTCGGTGGCGCCCTTGTGGGTGCGCACCGTGTGGAGCAGCCGGTACTTGGCGCGCCCGGCGTCGGCGCGCTTGTTGGACAGCAGCGCCGCCGCGCCGCCCATGCGGAAGATGCAGTTGGAGAGCAGCATGGAGCGGTCGTTGCCGAAGTACCAGTTGAGGGTGACGTTCTCGGTGCTGAGCACGACGGCGTACGAGTTTGGGTTGGCCTGGAGCATGTCCTGGCGAGGTCGACGGCGATGAGGCCGGCGCTGCACCCCATGCCGCCGAGGTTGAACGACTTGACGTCCTCGCGCATCCGGTAGTGGTTGATGATCATGGACGCCAGCGACGGCGTCGGGTTGAAGAGGCTGCAGTTGACGATGAGGACGCGCACGTCGCGGCGCGGGTCGATCCCCGTGGACTGGAACAGCGCGTCCAGGCAGCCGAACATGACGGCCTCGGCCTCCAGCCGCGCCTCCGCCATGTTGAGCCTGGGCGGGCGCGCCTGGACGCCCGAGGGCAGGTACGTCTCGTCGCCCAGCGCGGAGCGGTTGGTGATCTTGGTCTGGAAATCCAGCGCCGCCTCGTTGAAGCACCCCGTGCTCTCGGTCATGTCGAGGAAGGCCGCCTTGGAGATCTTGAGCCGCTCCTCGGGCTTGTAGCACGCGAACTCGACGAGGTACACGGGGCGCGGCCGCTTGAAGTAGTAGACGGTGAGCAGCAGCAGCGCGGTGCCGAGCCAGGCGACGCAGGTGAGCAGGTCGATGGAGTAGTAGATGACGTCGAGGCGGACGAAGGAGTAGGCGGCAGCGGCGACCGCGGGGACGCAGAGCATGGGCAGCACCGACGTGGGGCTCCCGCCGTGGCGGATCCCGAGCTTGACGTACTTGAGCTTGATGTTGCGCGCGAAGTCCGGGAGCCGGCGGCGGATCTTGATGACGATGCTGGGCGCCGGCCCGTCCTCGCCGTCTCCTTCCGCGCCGCGGAAGGCCATCTCGGCCGTGAGGCGCTCCCGCTCCATGACCGCCGCGGGGCGCAGCCTCCATGGATGGAGATCGCAGCGAGCTGGCAGGCGTGTCAGGCAGGCGATGTCGCGCTCTTTGGCGTGGAAGCGGACGCCGGAGCTTGTGGTTCGGTCACGCGGGCAACTTGCGAATATATATAGGGGTTTGGGGGTCGTCGCACGCACACGCCCACGATCGGGATCGACCCACCTGCCGCGAAACTTGTGGCGTATCCAGCTGCCGGAGCAGTCAAATTTATAGCTCTTCGCCGAGCCGAACCGTATGCCATACATACTACACGAGTGGTTTGGTTCGAGTCCGAGTGGTGGGGAACCCGTACCGGACACTGCTCAGAAACAGTAACGTATTCCGTTCCGACCGTGTTACGGCGGCTGCTCTTGTTACCGTTGCCTGGCCTGCAGGGAGAGAGCCCAAGCCTACACGACACGACATGATTGACTCAGGTCGGTCCATCATCAGAAATCAGAAGAGGAAGACATGTCAGGTGGGCCCCGCCGGGGGTAGAATTAAGGTAAGCAACTGGGAAGGGCGAGAGGGATAGGTGGGGAGGGTGGCCTATTAATGATGGTGGTTACTGGGGACGCTCAACCACTTGGAATTAAGGAGGCACAGGCCACAGGTGGACGCGTACACGATCCATGGCCGCGCAGCGCGGCACGGCACGGGCGAGGGAGCCGACGGCCGCGCTGGCCTGGCCTTGCCGCCGGTGCCGGTGGGTGTAGCAGGGAAGCCACGAGAGACAGGCAGGCAACGGCCACGGCCGGCCGCGTGTTGCGTTTTTGCTTCTGTTGTCGTGTCGCCGCCAGCAGACATTTCGATTGACCTGCCGCCTGTTTCTTTGAACGAACAACGAGAGGAACCCAACCCGGCCTAGGGTTGGTTGGCAGGCGAGCGGCGTTGACAGGTTTCTTCCCGCGCTCCGGCCTTTTCGCCACGACCACGAGTACTCTCTCATTCATACGGCTCCATTAAAAATATTTTTCGCGTCAGTTCTGATTTTAATTGTCTCGCTCGGTGTCGCAACGTTTTCTTGGCAGTTGGATCGGCCGATCGATCAGGCACAGGCGGACAGGGACTACAATTTTCCATGCCCATCCATGGTGGAGAGTTTCTCTCGTGTTTCTACACTGGTACCACCATCTCTTTCCGCGACCAAAAATCTTGGCAGTATAGAAAGCAATTTTAGTCGGCACCAATTGTTTTCGTGCAATTACTCAGCTGTTCTTGGTGGCGTCACACCTTTTCATTCGTATAATTCTGTTGGTTGGGAGGGTGTGACAGCCTGACAGGTTTCTTCCCACGCTTGCAGGCCACATGAATGCGTTCTAACTGAAAATCATATCATCCTGAAACTAGTTGCGTGTATACGTACGAAAATGCAAGCATCTTTTCTTCTGCAAAAACATAGAAAAACAATAACAATTTAGGAAAAAACAGCAAACAAATTTGTCTTGTTGGAACTTTCTTTCCGTGGTTAGGCAACTAGACCACGCCCTGACAAGACGGACGACGAAATGTAACGAGCTAGATCGAGCTCTGTGCTCAAAAGAATGCATGCGGCACACGCATATCACGTGACAACACCCGGCTGAGATACACACACGGCTATAGACAGCTAGCGGCCAGCGCCACCGATATGGAAGCGTCAAGCCAGATACCCCCACCCCCACGCCCACTGCCTGAATTCCCTGAAACGACCAGGCACATCCATCGAGTTCGAAAATTCCGGTGGGAACAACCATGAGCACACGAGTATAGTAGTATATAGTACTACAACTGCAGCTCGCAGCAGGAAACCTTGCTTCCAAACGCGGCATTTCGTTGAGGAACAACATGGCGGGCGAGTTACCGCCCGTTTGGCTTCAATGATCGCCGGCCACAACGCAAGGGGAAAACGGCATTGGCCGTGCGCCTAACGATGTGTTGTTCAGTTGCCTTCCTCTATGGATCATCAAAAGCTTTCAGCCATTTAAGTGCACAACGGCGACCAGACAGACCGATGTATATATAATGCTACGGACTATGGTAGCAGTCACATTACATAATAAAACTATATTATATAATTGAGAGGACCTTCTAGACTAAAATATGGTGTACGTCAATTAATAGACGTTGGGTACGAAACACGCTACAACGTGTAGCAGTCGTCACATTACACAGGAGAACAAAAGGTTGTTGCATGCTAATTAAATTAGCTGTCTATGACAGTTTATACTAGTCAAATTCTGTAATCAGTTTTTTCTTGATTACACAAAAAAAGTTGTACATCTTTGTGTTAAGTAGGAGAGTTTTTACATCACGCGGAAGCGCGCATTAGGGAGGATAAAAATGTTACATTTGATCGTTCGGTGGTAGAGACATCGTGAGGCGAAGCACCTTGGGTTCCTCTCTTTCCAAATTTTCCAGGCGACCAAAGGCGAATAAGGTGTCGGCTTCCTTCCTCTTGTATTTGTGTCGTCTTTGATGCTATTGATCCCAATCTAGCAGTGAGGTGTCACCCACCCCACCTGCGATGACACTTAAATTTTTTTGTAATTTAAATTGGCACAATAAAATATTTTACATACCAAATAGATCGTATGCATCAGTTAGATCTTAATTATTTGGATGCAGCACAGCACCCTACAGCTAATCCTAATCCTAGAACTTAGTGCAGTCCAAATAATTGCGATACCTACGGGTTCGCTAGCTGGCGGAGTCGCTGCTGCGGCCCACTGCTGCCATGTCCATCTCATCTCCGGAGCTGTTGGATCTCATCTCAGTCGTCCAGGCTCTGGAATGCCATGCATGCCGGCCGGGCACCTCCGCGGGCGGCTGGGCTACCTACCTGTCAAAACGAAACGGGATAAAACAGGGGACCGCGTGCCGTACCGTCAACACGTTGTCGCCTGTCGGGGCGAGGCGCGGCCGACCGAGAAGGTCGAGGAAGCCGGCCCGAAGGCCGGGCGACGGTGCGCGGCAGCACGAGGGCGGCTGCCGGGATGCCGAATAATTTGGCGTGGGGAGGGCAGGCGAGTGTTGCCTGCGCACGCCGCCCGCCGATGCATCCAGTATGCACCGCCTGGCGAATTGAAGGGGGGTACAGCTAAGTGGCCTACCGCGCCATGCTCACTGCCTGCAGCTGCAAGGCCGACGCGGTGAGTAATGGCCACTGCGCTTAGCTGCACTTCTAGGTTTTGCCGGGGCAACTTGATGAAACGTACTTAGTACACTGTAGAGTAACCCGAAAAATATAATGCGCTGCAGGAGATCGAGCAGGTACCGAGGTACGATACGGCTAGGTACGGGGCATCTCCATACGCACCCGTCCCACGCCTGGCAGTACGTAGCAGTAGTCACTACAGGGAATCCGACGCAGGTCACGAAAACGTTTGCCGAGAGGAAAAAGTCGGGCACTCGGCAAAGAAGTGCAAAGACTTCTTTGCCGAGTGCCAAGCCGTCGGCGGTGTTCAACACTTCGAAAATTATATGTTTGCCGAGTGCTTAGTCCTCGGCAAAATAAAGCACTTTCGGTAAAGAATAACATGACCAAACGGCCACGTTTTCCGTCACCTTTGCCGAGTGTCCGGCGTTAGGCACTCGGCAAACTAGGTACCCCTTTGCCGAGTGCCGCACGGATATGCACTTTCGGCAAATAGGGTCTTTTGGGGAGTGCCGGCGGCACTCGGCAAATTAATTTTTTTTTTTTTTCGTCCCATATTTTTTGTGTGGCCTTGGTACCATCTCATGTTCAAAATTTGGGACAATTTCAAGTTGTTTTTGCTATATTTCAGGAATTATTTCTATTTCCTTGCATTTTCTGGACCACTCAAATTTGAGCTACTGGTACATGAAATAATGGAATTTGGTCATTCAAAAAATATTATTCATGATATTTGGCGTATGTTTAGGCTCAATCCAGGAACTTCCTTGCGAAGTACGAACATTTATGTGTCGGAACATGACGACTTACATGCGGGGAAAAGTGTTTTTAAATTCTATAAAATCCAAGCGAAGTTTAAAATCCGCGAAACTTGGCGAGGTGTCTTGTCATCTCATGAGGAGGCTGTGGTAAAAAATTTGAAAAAGTTTCGAGCAAGTTGCGGCGTCGGATGGCCAAAACTTCGGACATCTCCACACTTGACTACATCGATAAGTGTGGAGATGTCCGGAAGTTTTGGCTATCCGACGTCACAACTTGCTCCTCTTTTTCAAAATTTTTACCACAACCTCCTCATGAGATGACAAGACACCTCGCCAAGTTTCGTGGATTTTTAAACTGTTGATTTTATAGAATTTAAAAACACTTTTCCCGTATGTAACTCGTCATGTTCCGACACATAAATGTTCGTAATTTCACTTCATGGATTGAGCCTAAAATACGCCAAACATCATGAATAATATTTTTTGAATGACCAAATTCCATTATTTCATGTACCGCAGCTCAAATTTGGAGTGGTCCAAAATGCAAGGAAATAAAAATAATTCGTGAAATATAGCAAAACAACTTGAAATTGTCCCAAATTTTGAACATGAGATGTAACTACGGTACCAACGCCACACAAAAAAAATATGGGACGGAAAAACTAAAAAAATTCATAATTTGCCGAGTGCCGTCCCGCACTCTAAGAAAGGAAGTTCTTTTCGGCGAGTGCCTAAACGCGTGGCACTCGGCAAAGGGTATTTTTTTTTTAAAAAAAAATAAAACATTGCCTTTGCCGAAAGTGCCACATTTCCGCACTCGCAAAGCCGATAAATATCCGGGGCCGAAGAGCCATTTCAGCTCATTCGTTCGTCCCGCGCCCGCCCCGCCCACGCCCACGCCCGCCCAAATCGCCGCCGCCGCGGCCTACCCACCTCGCCGGTGCTCGCCGGCTGCCCGCTCGCCGGATCCGGCCGCCCTCCACCGCCTCCAAGCCCCGCTGCCGGATCGGATCCCGCCGCCCGCCGCGCCCCCGGCCTCCAAGCCCCCGGCGGCCTCAAGCTCGACCGCGCCGGGCCCGCTCAGCCGGCGCTCTCGGCCGCGCCGGGCGCCCGGCCACGCCCGCCGCCCCTCCGCCCCGCCCCCCCAGCCCCCCGCCGGCTCCCCCCTGAAGAGGGAGAAAGGGGAAGGTGAGGAGGAAGAGGGAGGAAGGGGAAGGTGAGGAGGAAGAGGGAGGAAGGAAGAAGAGGAAGAGGAGGAAGGAGAGGAGGAAGAAGAGGAAGGGGAGGAGGAAGAGGGAGGAAGGGAAGAAGAGGAAGGAGAGGAGGAAGAAGAGGAAGGGGAGGAGGAGGAAGAAGAAAGTGCCGATCCGGCCAGGTCGTCGATTCTTCGTCTTTCTTCTTAGTGATCCACGCCGCCGCCGGGCCGACCATTGCCAAGGTAAGCCCAATCCTTCTAGTAGTGGTTAGTAGTAGTTGTTAGGGATAACTAGTGGTTAGTACTAGTAGTAGTGGTTAAGTAGTAGTGTTAGTTGTAGGGTTAGTAGTAGTAGTTAGTAAATAGTTAAGTAGCTCTTAGTATTAGTAGTGTTAGTAGTTAAGTAGTTGTTAGTAGTAGTTGTAGGGTTACTAGTAATTGTTCTTGTAATACTTGAATACTTTCATCTGCATGGTTTCGAGAAGTAAAGTAAATGGCTCTTGTTGATATATTGGTGGTTGGTGGCCTTCGTGCCCATATTCGGTATATGTATGTGGTTGTTGGCCTTCGTGCCATGTTTTTGCAAGTTTTGGGAACCTCCCCGCGGGAGGTCTTTGAAAATTTTGAGTCGACACTAACTATTTTTTCCCCTTGTTTTGTAGGAGGATCTGTGGGAGGGACTCGGCGACCCCGATCGTCCCTCGTGGGCGCTGCGTGTCTTGCTTTGCCGCGTCTCCACCGACACCGTGGGGTATTAATCACCTCCGTCCTTGTAGTTGTCTTATATAGCGTGACCGGTTAGGCGTCTCCTCGTCCGAAAGAGATACGGGCGTTGGTATGCGTCGTGCATATCTGCGACCGTATCTGTTTCAGATTGTCCACGTTTTTTGGACAGCCCGTGGATGCGTAGATGGGTTAGCATCCATGCTCGGCCCCGTCCGAGCCGGATTTTCGGCGAAGACCTCCCCGTTGTTCTCCGGATACACACTCTCCCCGCCCGGGACGTGTATCGGGAGAACAAATGGGAGGTGCTTTACGAAATGTCCGGATAGGAGCGAGCATGGAAGCTAACCTTGTCTCGCATCCTCGTGGTGGGATTAGGACCTATCCCTCACCTATTAGATGGTACTAACGCCGTGTAGATGCAACTTCCGGTTATATGGCTCGGCCGACATGGGCGTATGACGGAGGATGGATAACCGTAAGTGGATGTACACGGGCTTCGCAAGTAAGAGCCTTGAATGGATTAGGGGGACCGATGCTTTCTGGAGCATGCATTTGGCCCACCGCTAAAGGGTCTATTCGGATGCCGTGTCCCCTGCAAAGAATGTAAGAACAAGAAAAAAGAAACGAAAGGTTGATATGGGCAAAGATATTTACAAGCACGGATTCGTCCCAAACTATAGCCGCCGGATCTTCCACGGTGAAGTCGATCGTATTAGAGAGGGCGAGGTGAGGCCCCTCCTCGAGGAGTATGATGCGAATGCCGGGGATGGCGCACATGATGGCAGACTTTCATGATGCACGGTTCAATGAAGGATTGGAGGAGGAACCCGAGGAAACCGCAAAGGCGTTCTACGAGATGATGGAGGCGGCACGGCAGCCCCTTCACGAGAAGACAATGGTTACGGCCGGATGCCATTTCACGCCTTATAGCGTTGAAGTCGCAATTGAGCATTAGTCGAGACGGCCGACACCCCCCCTGTCGGCTTATTGGCAAACCGCTTCCGTGAGGGTCACGTCCCGCCGAAGAACACGTACAAGTCACGTGAGACTCCTTCGTGGACTCAAGATGCCGTATGAGTCGTACCATGCTTGTCCAAAGGGGTGCGTCCCTATTTAGGGAGACCTCAAGGAAGCAACGCGATTGTCAAAGTGCAAAGCCTCTAGGTTTGTGGAGGTAGAATGTAGTGATGGCATGAAGAAACAGTCCAAGATCCCCGAGATGGTCCTACGACACCTTCCTTTCGCATCGAGGCTCCAACGGCCGTACATGACGAGGAGTCCGCGAAACAAATGACATGGCACAAGAAGGGCAAAAGATACAGTCCCGAGAAGTTGGTACACCCATCGGATGGTGATGCATGGAAGCACTTCGATAATATGCATCCCCGAAAAAAGCTATGGAGGCTCGAAATGTACGCCGTGAAGCGTTCTCGCGCAATGAATGGGTTCAACCCGTGCGGAATGTTGACGGCCCGTGCACTTGTTGGCCCGTGTTCGTGATCCCTCTCAATCTTCCCCGGGTGTCATGTTTGAGCTCAAGCACCTGTTCTTGACGCCGATAATACCCGGCACCCTGGCAACAATATGTGTGTGTTCATGTAGCCGGTGTGGGATGAATTGCAAGATGCTTGGCAAAATAGGGTACTTGGCCGTGCGACCGAGCTACAAAGACGAACTTTACAATGCATGTGTGGTACCTATATTCAATGCATGACTTCCTGGCTTATGGCATATTCAGCATGGTGTGTTCATGGGAGGTTCCCTTGCCCAACATGCAAGGCAGCCGTGATGTTCACACGGGTCAAGAAGGGTGGCAAGTATTCTTCGTTTGACAAACATCGTCAATTCTGCCCGAGAACCATGAATTCAGACTAGACAAAAAGCACTTCACGAAAGGTGTTGAAGTCACCGACCCCATCCCAAAGTTTATGACTGGTGAAGAGGTCCTTGCCGAGCTAGGCGGGTCTCAAAATCGATGAAAAGAAGGGTTGTTTTGTTGGATATGGTACCACACACATGTGGACTTATATATTGGGCTTGACTAATCTCCCCTACTTCAAGGATCTTCTTCTTCCACACAACATCGATGTAATGCACACGAGAAAAAGAATATCTCCGAGGCACTCTTCGCCAACAACCATGGACCTTAAGAAGTCAAAGGACAACGTTAAGGCTAGACTTGACATAGAGATGATGTGCGATAGACCAAAAGCTAGTGATAGAGACCCCCAGCCCCGGGAAGAGATGGAAAAAGGGCCCGGCCGACTACATCATCAAAAGGGCCGATAGGAAGGAAGTACTACGGTGGATGAAAACGTTATCGTTCCCTGATGGGTATGCGGCGAATCTGAGTAGGGGAGTGAACTTGCAGACTATGAAAGTCTTAGGGATGAAGAGTCACGACGTCCACATATGGATTGAGCGGATCCTTCCTGCGATGACTCGGGGATACCTCTCCGAGCCATTGTGGCGCGCCGTCCCGGCAAAGTTGAGCTTTTTCTTCCGCCCGGCTTTGTGTTAAGGAGTTATCTCGGGATGCGATTGCGATCCGAGCGTGCGTCTTTTTGTGTTGATCCGCAAGTTGGAGATGATATTTCCACCTAGCTTCTTCCCCGTCGATGCAAAGACGATTTTGCACCTTCCTAGAGAGGCACAATTGGGGGCGTGCGAGCCCGTTGGTGCTATCCAATCGAGAGGGCTCTCAAGGTACTTCGGAGAAAATGCGGGGAATAAAGCCAAAATTGAGCCTTCCGTGGCAAAGGCATACATTCTAGAGCCGGTGTCGACCTTCACACAGGCGTACTATCTTGAGAAACTTCCCAGCGTCCACAATCCTACCCCCTCGTTACAACGCCGACGAGTTCATCGAACCTCGGCCTTTTCGGAGGGCAAGTCGGAAGAGGAAGCGCGAGCTACCCACAAGCACTTGTCGTTTGATGAGTGGCGCACTATCATGCTCTATGTGTTGTTGAACCTTGACCTAAGTGGCTCCTTATCGCCAGTAAGTTCTCAATGAGCTTGTTCCATACGCGGTCACTATCCTCCACCTATCGATCCGACCCACTTGCCTTGTTTTTTTAGGGAATTTGTTGGTCAACACCGGAGAGGAATGGGGCTCCTACCTTGCAACAAGAAGACAATCTTCTAAAAAATGGGCAGCCCGATTTTATTTCCTGGTTCTCGTTCAAAGGTACCATCCAACTAACCTCGTTCGACTTTGATATTTCACTTTGGTCCTAGTAACATATAATGTAACGATGTACGTGGCCTCACCTTGCGTGCCCGCCACGGATGCCGAAATGTGCGAAGATTTAAAATAGGTGGGCAATGGCTTCCCCGTAGGGGTCAACTCGTTCACCATTTATGATGTGAATGGCTATCGCCGCACGAGAAGCTACGAGGAGAGTCGGCCCAACCGCAAAAACAACGTGCACCGGAGTTCGTGCGCCCGCCTTGGATAAGAAGGACTATTACGGCATAGTCGAAGAAATATATGAGCTCAACTTCGGAGGTCCTAAAGAGCTCAAGCTAGTGGTATTCAAATGCCATTGGTTCGATCCCCGATGACACGAAAGTAGACCCTACGATTGGGCAAGTCGAAATTCGACGGGATTCCGTATATGGAGGAGAGGATGTCTATATTGTGGCTAATATACACGCCACACAAGTTTATTACCTCCCATGGGCGTGCCAAAAATACGAGGACCTTGCGGGTTGGTACCTTGTGCGGCGGTATCGCCCGCCAAGAAAGCGCCCGTTCGAACGATGATGATTACAACCTTGACCCAAACACCAAGAGTTCTATCAACCCGGGGGCTAGAAGGACATTTGGAGATAGACATTCTTTAGCTGATGGGCATGGAGGTAGACAACGCCATCGATGAGGACGAGGGTGATGAGGCGCAGGATGCTAAGGACTTACAAATTCTTGAACGATGGAGGATGGTGCGCGAAGGAGTTTTGGAGGGCGATGCACATGCCGAGGGCGTACTGTATGATGAGGATGGTGACATTGATGATTCACGGTAGTGATAGTGATAGTGATGACTACATGCCGGCCTTTGGCATTCGGGGAGATAATTTCTAAATCATGTAATACTATTTTGTTATTATTGTTACCTTTCAATTATGTTTCGTTCATTTTGCAATACTAATTGGTTTACTCTTTGTCTTTGTAGGGACTCGACAAAATGCCAAAGGCGGAAGGCGGCAACGTCGACAGGGGGTCCAGTCCCTCTACGCGAGGCCCCCCCACCCGCTTCCCACGCCGACGAGGAGGAGGCCGATGAGCAAAGACTCGGTGGAGACGCCGAGGCGCGGCCGACGTCGCCCGTCCACGACGAGGCTTGAGTTTGTGTCTTCGTCGGGCCAGCCGGGGCCGTCGTCGCCAGCCAGGGCGGCTGCCGCCGACGCCGCCGACCCACACCTCTTCGGACTTCGGACTCGGTGCCGAAGAGACACCCGTCGAGACGTCTTCCTCGAGTTTGGCGCAGTCTACTACAGCGGGGCCTCGACCCTCCCGAAGGGACGATCCCTTTGTCCCGCCGCCCGTGATTCGACCCCACGGTGACAAGTAAGTAGCCATTGATATTTGCACTACTTGTTCATATGACATGTTGAAAATCGAACTTCGACTAACAATTTGTCTTAATGGCTCGTGCAAGAATCGGAAGATTGTAAAGCGGAGGGGCGATTAAGCGCCATATCAATGGCATCCGTGAGCCTCCCCGATTAAAGCGAACTACCCCGCCTCGGGTGACCGTCGGGCGGTGAGGGAGCCGCCCTATACGTGGGAGCACGTGCGGCGTGGAGGAGGAGCGCCCCTTGCGGCGAAGATCAAGAGGGAGTTCTCGGTGAGTCTCGTATGCGGGATTACTTCACGCTTTTTTAAATACTATGTTTTTAAAATAATAGAATGATACATGTTGTCTCGTATGCGGATTACTTCACGTGCGAGGCGGGGGCAAGAGGCGCTGCCACTAGAGTGCGGAGACAAGGTCCGCCGAGACCGACTCAAGGACCTGTACCATGAGGCACGTGTCCGGTGCATCATCTCCTTCAACGCCGACGTGCTTGGCAAGGTGGTGAGGAAGCATGAAGCAAGGGAGATGATGCTCCGTGAGGGAGACCGACCTCACCAGGGACCATACATCCGGTTCGTAGAACACATTTATTCCCGATTCCTTCAATGAAAAATAAGCGGCTTCCATTCATCCTCTCGCTATGTCATGCGGATCTGTCCGGTGATGCGGCAAGTACAAGGATCGCTGGGAGGCCATTGTGGACAAGTGGCTCTTGGAGGAGACGTCACGAGACTAAGAGACTTCGTCGGAGATGTCGCTTGAGATGGAAGGAAGCCACACCACCAAGGGAGCGTGCCCCTCCCGGTGTATATGGATATATGGGTACGATTCTGTTGATTTTTTTATTCAAGCGCTCAAATCTCTTCACTTCTAACCATCTCACGTGTTCTCCTCGCGATCATTTCGCATGAAGGCCACCATTATCACCGAGTACGCTGGGTTCGCCTTTGAGTCACAAATGGGCAGATCGACCGACAAGGACAACGTCTACGACCCGGCGAAGGGGCCCGAGGCGTACACCAACGCCCTCCGCGTCTACCCCAAGCTTACCCAAGACGCCGAGGCGGCAAAGCGGCGCTATGGGGGACGACTTCGATCCAGCCCACCCGCCCCTAGACACGCACTCATGATGAGGTTAGGAGGAGGGAAGCAAAGACGATGCATCGGATGGCCACCGGCCGCGATCGACCCGCCCTTCCGTTCACACGCCGAGCGAGATTCGCTCGAAGGGAGCACGACCTCCTCCGACATCCCCATAGCACCCGGCAGCCAGAGCTCCACGCAAATGATGCAAAGTTTGGTAATTACGCCATTCGTCGTTCACCGGTTTTACATATGTCCGCTGCCTGTGCATTGTTTCAACGTTACGGGTGTAATATTGCAGCCCGGATGGCGAGTTGGAGGCCAAGCAGCGGCCCAAGCGGCGACTTTGAGGCCGAGCAAAGGCCCGTGCAGAGGCCCATCGGCGGAGTTGGAGGCATACCCGGCAATACTCGGTGCGTCGGTGCGGGACGTGGCGGCCTTCTTCCGTGGCCTCCAAATCCCGGTGTGACCCTCGCCTCCGTTGCCTACCTCATTTGTTCGCTCCACCCCGTTTCCGTTCCTCCTCACGTAGGGACTCGGTGAGTATAGGTTGTTGTTTATTTCTTTGGCTTGTGCGGCCATCCTGCAGTACTAATGAGATCGCCTCTCCTTTATGCGACCATCGCCACGGGGTTCGAACCCGACTCCTCCGGTGGCCCTTCTCCACCCCATCCGGTTGGCCCGACTCCACGGACACGTGGCCGGTGGCGTTCCTCCTCCGGCACGCAGCCAGCCACACTACGGGCTTCCACACGTCCCTCCTACACACCACGGGTGGACGTACCAATCGGCGCCGCAAAGATGGGTGGGTATCCGGGGCAAGGTGAGGGCCCCTCACACTCTTCGCACCGGGGAGGCCACGGGTCGGGCAAAGGAAGTTGAGTTGGTGGTGATTAGGTTCGACCACATTTAATCGTGATGGATTTCTTTTGGATGTTGGATATGTTGCACCGTGATGGATCTCTGTTTCGATGTTGAACATGTTAGATTTCGTTTGGTTGTTGGACATGTTGGATTTCGTTTGGATGTTGGACTATATGTGTGAATTTGTGATATATGTGGATTATATATGTGAATTTGTGATATATGTGGATTATATATGTGAATTGGTGATATATGTGGTTTATGTGTATATATGAATGCTTATGGTATATGTATATGTGTATTTGCGGCAACAATCAACGAAAAACAAAAAAAAATTAAACTCCCAGATTTACGAGTGCCGGCCTCGGCAAAGCTGGGACGCCTAAACTAAAATGGCGATTTTGCTTTGAGTACTGCAGGTGGCACTCGGCAAAGTAGTGCTTTTTATCCTGGCACTCGGCAAAGTTTATTATTTTTTGTAAATAAATAATTTGCCGAGTAATGCGACATGGCACTCGGCAAAGATTTTTAATTCAAATCTTTGCCGAGTGCCCGACGCTTTGGCACTCGGCAAAGGGGACGTCCGCCTTATAACGGACGACGTTTCCATTGCCGAAAGACCGACATGGCACTCGCCGAAACCTTTGCCAAGTGCCCGACATTTGGCACTTTCGGCAAAGAATGTTTTGGCCGAGTAATTCTTTTGCCGAGTGGGCTTCTCCGAGTTGGGCACTCGGCAATGCCTTTGCCGAGTGCATAGGTGTCTTTGCCTAGTGCATCCCGCACTCGGCAAAGCACTCGATTCCCCGTAGTGAGTTCCTATGATGATGTGACACAGTATAACAAGCTCCTACGACTAAAGAGGAAACGTGATGGATCAAGACGAGAAGACATTGAATTTATAACATGTATATCTGTCGATCGACGTTCTTTCTTTAATTCATACGCGTTCATGTCTGATTCCGAAACGTTCAATCTAGTGGCATGTCTAAAATTTTGGGGTAGTTGATAGATTTGGCACGAGGACTGCACACTGACTTCGGTGTTTGACAGAGCCCTATATTCATCTAGAACACACTGATTGCACCAACAAAGGCCACTAGGGAGGATGACGATGCAGGAAGAATTTGACAAATGAACATTTCCTAAGAAAAGTTGTGTTTCATTTTTTTAGAGTTTAAGGGATAATTGCCCCGGTCCATTAACGAAGGCCAATGGACCATACAGATGGGGGCCACCATCCGATACATACCCGAAACAGAACCCGAAGTAAGGTTCCAACATAAATGTTTACTACTCCAACACCAAACATTCTATGAAAGTTGTGTTTCATAGAGGAACAAATCTTGAATTTGTCGCCTGTATTATATACGCATTCCGATCTGATTCTAAAACGTCGACCTTGTGGCATGCATATGCAAAGTTTTTGGGTTGGTGGATTTGGCACTAGGCTGCACTGGGGCTTCGGTGTTTGATGGAACTCTATTCATCTAGATCACTACGCCACTAGAGAAAAAGATAAAGGAACAAATTTGATAGACGAATGATTTATAAGAAAGTTATGTTTTATAGAGGAACAAATCTCACCAAGACAAATTTTTACCTTAATTTGATCTTGAAAGAAATTTGCACAATCACAGATTGTGTTACATATAATAAAATTAGAAGACAATAGGTATGTTTCACAAAAAAAAAAAGACAATAGGTATAATAATATTGGCCTACATATTTCTAATTCTAAAAGCATAGTATCTTTTGGACATTGAACTCTTAATTTTTTTGTCAAGTTCAAAATTATAGTCTTCTCACAAAAATTATAAATATATTATTGGCAAATCAAAACAAAAGGTACACTAAGAGATGAAAATTGTCTTATGTATAAATACAGCATAGAATAAGAGATGAAAATGGTTTTTTTGACCCATAAGAATAAAATAATGAGAACCAACTAAATAAAACCAAGTTTTAAAATATTTCGAAAAAGACACATAAACATCGTGATAATAAAAAAGTTAGCTACCAGCATATTGCTGTTTAAACCAAAACGACACGAAAAGATTTCAATTTAATTGGCCGAACCTGCCAACGGCTTATTTGGTTGTACTCCAATCCACCACGACTCACTCGAATTAAAAAGATTGGTATAGAACTTTTCAACCCAATCCCCACCCCGTTATATCATGTCCAAACAGAAGCGCTATGTTCTTCTTCATCCAGGGACTATGGCGGAGGATGTATCTATGGTATTGTTTCAGAATCTCCTCGTAGATTTTTATCTAAAGTGCTTGTTGTGCCTCCTGCTCAACAATATAACGACAAGTCGATTGAAATATAGCCAAACAAACACACCAAACCAAGCAAGTGGATTCAGCAGGCGATCAGCAGAAATTAAATAACGACTATTAGTTGGTGGCAGTTTCCAGTTTTTTTTTACACACCTATCAGATTTTTAATGTGCATGACAGTTACATGGGCTAACAAACGTCAAATCAGTTGACTCGAAGTAAAAGTTAAGCCGGTGATATAGGCCGAGGATGCTATTTCTTCTCCGGTCCACAAATAACCTATTACTGAATTTATTAAGTAAAACTTCTAGTTACATTTGTCCTCGTACTCCCTCCGTACTTTCGAAAAGCCTACTACTATCTTTTAGGACATGATTGTGCATGACAAGGAGTGATTTATGTCCATATATATCAAACTACTTCCTCCGTTCTAAATTATAAGTCGTTTTAGCTTTTTCGATACATCATTTTTCTATATATGTATCTCGACGTATATAAGTATGACTGAGTACATAAAAACACAAAGTATTGCAACATCAAACTACGTACTATTATTGAACAGATTAGGAAATATAATTATTTTACTATTTATCTCTTCGATATAGTAGATATTAATACTCCCTTACAGCAAGTACAACAGATGTCTTATTCTTTCTATGTATGGTACTTTTAGAAATTTTCATGCAAAAATTAAGTTCAATAGCTTTGCTATCTTGTTTTGTAGAATGGCAAGTGTGCTATTCCTAAAACTTCACATGTTAAATATAGCTTACATATGCCACAAGTTGTCTAGGCTCGCCATACTAGAAATGTTGTCCGAGTTTGATGTTTTTTTACATAGTTTTCTATTCTAAAAAGGTCGGCTAAATCATAGATTTAGCTAACTATTTTTACCAACTCTCTTGGAGTTGCTTTTTTTTTTAGTTTGGCAAAACATAACATAAATTGATATAGAATGAACTTAGATCTTTTTTATCGGTTACAACTTAGACGCAAGCAACCCACACACTCCATGCTCTGAGCACATGCACACACGGTAGGCGGTACAATGTGCAAAGTGAGTGAGAGGCACACGCAAACACGCAGTAGCTCCGAACGAGCACACGTGTGCCCTTTTTTTTTTTTTGGAAAAAAAGGCATCTCACTGTCCACTGCACTACCAGTGGCACGAGACCCCAAGCCTTTCCATTAGATCCCTATATTTTGGGACTGAGTAAATCAAAACCCAAATTACCGAGTATTTTCACTCGGTGCGTGGTACTCCTTGGTCCAATAGAATTCTGGCCAACTTGACAGGTGGGAATTCTAGCAAAGCCTCACACGCCGTTTTTCAGGTAATGGCGTAATGCCAGTGCCCTCGGTTGAGCCCTACTGTCCACGTCTCGGTGCCTGGCTAGAAGTTTCACGGGACCAGTAGTTTCAGCAAGCGTGGAATCGGTTGATCATCAGAATCGCTTGCTTGCTCGGTGATCTCGATTGAAATTGTTTTGCTGGAGGCGGCGGAAATTAAATGGTGGTGGTCTCAGTATTATTTGCACAGCAGAGAGCAGGTTAAATTAGCGTGCGCTCACCTAATCTTTGACTTGCAATTAAATGGCTCGTTTGAAGAAGGGTGATCTAGCAAGTCTTCGAGAAGGGTTTGATTTACTCGGCGATGTGACCAGCGATTGACTATCCACGTCAAGCATGTACTACTGCTAGTAAAGCCAGTATTACTCTCCGTAACTGCTAACCCTCCCTTCGTCCCTTTATGTATGTCGCCGCCGGAAAGCGTGTGCCCGCGGTAAACACACGGTTTTCTAGCGCAAAACATTTAGGGACAGAGGAAAGATAGGAAAATGTTGCTGTCAAATGTCAGTATCACTATCCACATCATCAAGCATGCAACGAGTGGCACTGAAAACCGATTGTCTCCATCTTGTGCAGCTATGGCAGAAAAAAAAAAGAGGCTCAACGCTCAGCCACATTTTGCAGGAGAGATTGAGGATCTTAATAATGTTGCCTTTCAGGAGTTTACTTTCTCTTTTTGTTAGTAGAACTTGTAATAAGGTAGCTCACTTATTAGCTAGATAGAGGTCTCCGGTTCTTGCCAATCGGAGACATGGGATGTAACTCGATCCAACATCTCGTTGTTTCTTAGGCCTCGGCCCGGCCGGCTAATATATCGAAGACAAGCAAGTAAAAAAATGACAATATATATCACATTACCACGTAACTAACCATGCACTCAAAAGTGTTAAAAGTGCTCTCGGGTACCTGATCAGGAACCACCATCTCGTTTATTTTCTCTAGCAAGTTTTATTACCACGTACACCCCGCTACAACCGGGCTGCTCTCCAATTCGCGATGAACTCCACCCCACGACAGAAACGCGAAGGGAAACAATGAATCGACGAAGAACAGGGTTGGGTGGGTGGGTGGGTGAGTGGATGATTCGTCACCAGAGTTCGTCGGAGTACTCGCGGAGCCGATAACTGACGACGCTTGCAGAGCTTGAGGAACTCCACACGTGCGCCGAGGAACGCCAAATCCGATACCACTCTGACTACACACCAGTTTTCGATGTCTTGCCTGTGTTAACAGATTTGGAGGCCGTCGATTCTGTTCCAGCGGCTGTCATTGAACGCCGGCTGGTCAGGAAGGAGGTGCGGCGGTTCCTCAAGTGCAGGTTACTTGGACGAAGTTCCCGGAGACATTCCTCAAGTGCAGGTTACTTGGACGAAGTTCCCGGAGACAGTGCGTACATGGGAAGACGTGGGAAGACTACAACGTTCTCCGTCGCCGTTTCCCTGAAGCGCTAGCTTGGGGGCAATTAAGCTGCTCCAGAGGCGAGGGGACGTGTCCGGCTGACGACGCGAACAACGAGTGACACAGGGAAGAAGAAGGAGGCGAACGTGGGAATGGAACCAAGTCCTTTTATTTCGTTAGTGTATTCTATATGTTTAATTTTCCAGTCTGACACTGTCATGTGGGCCCAAGAAGGTCAGCGTCTGTATCTCGTTAAAACCCAGAGTCGTGGATGGGGACGACATCAAACACTTTTCATCTGAATTTAGAACTTGAAAACAAGGCTGAGGGGTTAACCCTGGCCGCTTCGTCATCGTTCCAATCTCTTGTGTACGCTTCACGCGTCGGTGATCTCACCGGCGGCCATGGACATGACACAATCGAATTGCCGTTGCGAGAGAGACAGAGGCGCAGCGTCGGTAATCACCTCCCGCGGATCCGGCGTCGATGGCGCCGATGCGCGACCCGTTGGGAAGCGTCCATGCGTACCAAAGGTACGAAATATCTATTCTGTGTTTGTCCGGAGGCAGACTTCGTCATGTGCGAAACCAGGACCTGATGCTGTGAAGAGCAGTGTATTTCAGAAGCTGAAATCCAACTGGTACAATCTTGACCTGAGCTCAAAGTTCACCGTATTTTAGATGCGGCACTGCGGCGTAGGGTAAGCCAAAATATTTTAATTTTAGCAAATTTCTCATGTGTTTTAGAGAGAGGTTGCTAGAAATAATTATAATCTCTATCTATATCCAACAACTAAGAATAACAGAAGAAGTTTTAACATCATTTGTGGTCTCTAAAAATAATGATCAAAATTAGATAGGTAGAATGAAAAGTATAACTGCCCCTCTGTCATGTAATATATGATGTGTTCTAAAGATTTTCGGACAAACTAAAAGAAGAATACAAAAGATTCACATAATCTTAGGTTGTGTTTGGTTGAACGTGGCTTTTGCAAAAAGCTTCATGTGGTGAAAGCTGTTGAAAAGCAGCCGTGAGAAAAGCAAAATTTGTGACAAAAAAGAAGGTCGTTTGGTTAGAGGTCAAACCCAGAAACATGTCGAGAAATACCAAGTAATGCCCATGAATGCTTGGGACATGTTTATATGCAAATTGCTCGTAACAAACAAATTTTTGTCAATTAATTCATACGAAAATGACTATTTAAGCAAGGTAAAAATAAATGATAAAGTGATATGATCCACATAAAATAAAAACATAAATGGTTCATACAATAAATGTCATCTATTTTCCTCGCAAAAAAATCCTATGTAGTTTCCGATTTACATAATCCACACAAGAACAATTAGCCAACACAAATTCGGTTTGTGCCAAAAGTATGATTCGGAGCAAGTAGACAAGCATCACCGCATCTAATCCAAATTCATTTCAGAACTACAGAGAAGACTGGGCAGTGCGCAGCTCTAGCCTCAGAAAAGGTCCGTCAGCCAAGCTTCACCTAGTTGCCAGTTGCCGGTGCTGCTTCCCGGCAGGCAAGCCCCACGAGCAAAGGGGTAGGGCCGCTGGCGCTCCGGCGCCTGCGCTTTCGAGAGATGGGGGACGAGGCTCCTGTGTGCTCGCCGAGAGATGGGGATGGGGATCCTGTGGTGTCAGCCGAGATGGGGCGGAGCTCCGCCCGCCGGAGCTCGGAACGATGCCGCTCCCGCCTTGCAAGTGCGGGGCCGGGCAGTGCAGGACAAGTCCGTGGAGGGTGGAGGCTCGGGAGATCTCGCTCCGCCAGAGTGAGAGACCACCTCCACAGGGGACGGGCAGCTCCGGTGGGCGTAAGGGTGGCGGTCGTGAGAAGCCGACCCTATCGGGCGAGGCGCAGCCGAGGACCATAGCGAAGGGGGGGGAGTCGGGGAAGAGCGGCGGGATGAGGAAAATAGAGCGTCGAACGTTATTTGCCCTTCATAACCGGTGGCGGTGGGTAATTTTCTCCAACTTGCCCATCCAAAAGCCGAAAAAAAAGTCCCGGTGCTTTTGCAATTACACTCGAATGAAATGCTGCTTTTTTGGCTTTGGCTTTGGGTGGCGACCAACCCCTTTGGTTGGGCTTTTTGGCTTTGGGGCAAAAAGCCACAACCAAAAAGCCCAACCAAACACACCCTTAACCTCCCAATCATACGCTATATATAACTACTGTGGCTGTCAGACATGTGGGCTAGACGAAGACAGCATTCACGTGCGGCCTATCACCTATGCCCATCCGCCTCTCGGTGGCCCAGAAACAGTTCGAGATACCATACTGTCCGAGTGTTCGGGCCATTGAGCTAACGTTGCCGGCCTTTGTGCAACCCAATAACAAGCTTTGTAACTGGCTTCATCATGGGCTTGTAATTGGGTTAGCACTTAAAGGCCTTCATTGTTCATCGCCACCCGGTTAGGCCTAGTAACGGGTTATAGCCGGCCCGTGATTCTCCGCCACGGAGAAAGGCCCACGAAACTCAAAGCGGCGCAAAATCGAGAAATGGCATCTCGAAGCGGCTCGGAGCTCACGAGAACGTTCACGAGAAGCCGACAACCGTGCAGATTCCTGCGCAGACTCCCCAGTCTGTCCGGAAGCTTCAACGCCTTTCCCCACCCTTCCACACCGCTCCTGACTTGACCTATAAAACGAGCCGTGGATCCACGGTCTCCACCAAGAAAGCAAACACAGTCAGTGATCGGCAACCGAAACAAGTTCCGGTTCTTCCGACAATCTTGAGCAGTCTGATCTGATCAGTCTCGGCGTTTCATCACTTCCCAGATTACCCCAAGTAGCGAAATGGCAGCTGCTCCGTTCACGATTGCCAGCCGCCTCTCCCCGGCCGCGCGCCTCCCGGTCGGCGTCTGGAGGGCAGCCAGGCCGGCGCATGGGTTGGCGTCGTCCGGGAGAGCCCGCTCGCTCGCCGTGGCGTCCGCGGCGCAGGAGAATAGGGATAACAGCGTCGACGTACAGGTGAGCCAGAACGGTGGCAACAGGCAGCAGCAGGGGCAACGCCGTGCAGCGCCGCCCGCGCCGCGCGGCACCGCTCGACATCTCCCCGTTCGGTAAGTCCTCAGTTGCATGACTGGTTGCTCTTCGAAAACAGAGGATTGCATTGCATTGCAAAGCAGACGCACTCACGCGTGCGTGCGTGCAGGGTTAGTGGATCCGATGTCGCCGATGCGGACGATGCGGCAGATGCTGGACACGATGGACCGGCTGTTCGACGACGCCGTGGGGTTCCCGATGGCGACGCGGAGGTCTCCGGCGGCGACCGGCGAGGTGCGCCTGCCGTGGGACATCGTGGAGGACGACAAGGAGGTGAAGATGCGGTTCGACATGCCGGGGCTCGAACGGGACGAGGTGAAGGTGATGGTGGAGGACGACACGCTGGTCATCCGAGGGGAGCACAAGAAGGAGGAGGGCGCCGCCGAAGAGGCCGCGGAGGGCGGCGACGGGTGGTGGAAGCAGCGCAGCGTCAGCTCCTACGACATGCGGCTGGCGCTGCCGGATGAGTGCGACAAGAGCAAGGTGCGGGCCGAGCTCAAGAACGGCGTGCTCCTCGTCACCGTGCCCAAGACCGAGGTGGAGCGCAAGGTCATCGACGTGCAGGTCCAGTAGATCAAACTGAGATGCCAACCAGACGCGGCGACGCAAGTTCGATGGTGTTTATCGCCCCTTGCTCTTCAGTGGAAGCGACGGGTCTCTGTGTAGCAGTTGTAGCGTGTGTTTTGCTCTTCGCGCAGGCTCAGTGAATACTAATCGTGATCGAACCCGAGTGGAATAATGTGAATAAACTTCTGTTTCGTTTCTGGTATCCTAAAGTGTTTCCCCTCATGCCTATTCCCAAGTAAATAATAATAAAAAAAAAAAAAAAGAAGAAAGCAGGGAACAGATTTACAGTAACATGAAAAACTGAAAGGTTATAACAGGAGCGATTCAATTCAATACGACTAATTCTATAATCATATCAGGAATCCCCTCATTTCCTGCAGCGTCTGAAAAGATCTGTAATAATAATTCAGTTAGTTTTTCTGATAGATTATCGAAGACTGTAACTAATAATAAATAAATGGTCGAGTGATATATTGCCAATCCATTCGTTTTACATACATGGCGAGTTAAATAACAAAGCTACCAACATGATTGGCAATATCAGCTTGTCTTGGAAACATAAACCGTGACCATGTTTTTCATAACTGCGGCATATATCCATTAGAGGTGCACGGACAGTTTCCATAGCTTCTTGCTAGATTCAGCTGACCAACTGGGCACAGGGCACCATCCACTGAGTATGTTGCTGTCACCATCCACTGATATATGTTGCTGTCTACTAGTTCTATAGCCTTCCTGGAGGCTGGAACAAAGCTAATCATACTTTTTGTGTAGTATGTATGAACTTTAAAAAAAAAAAGATCCAAGATAGCAATACAACAGTAAGGAACATAAGAACATCAAAATTGAATTGTGGAGCCTTTTAATTCCTATATGTAACACAGATCATCCACCCTTGCTGCTGCTCAATGATGCAGAGCATCTTGATACAAAGCCACGCTTTGCGTGGAACTCTCACTATGCTTTCTTTGCTTTGCTGTCTTGTTTTTAAAAAAGAAAAAAAAAAGTACCGAGCATGTATTCTTTGTGTGTTGAGGCTGATTCTTTGTGGAAAAGAATCCTGCTACACTCGAATACCTGAAACTGAAAACATGCAGTCCGGCCATGTATTCTTGTGTGTTGAGGCTGATTCTTGGTGGAAAGGAATCCTGCTACACTCGAATACCTGAAACTGAAAACATGCAGTAAACTAAGTCAATAAATCTGATATATTGATATGAAAATGCTCATATTTCAAGGTTCTAGAATTACTTGAAGCGGGCATTGGGGATTAAGTTCCTGGGAGGCATTGGGGGTCTTATTCGAATAGGTTTCCCTTCTTTTGCCTCAACAATCACCACATCAGAGGTTAGAAAGGACTTAGCAACCACAGCAGCATGCTCAATGCAACACCTGACAACCTGGATAATATTTGTGGGTGTAAACAAATACTCCACCAGTATCCACTCAGCATCAACATATGTTTAAGGTGACAGAGATTTTTTAGACACCTATGACTATTTTGCTACCTTTGATGCGTCCAGTATTCCAGCAGCCATCAAGTCCTCATAGCAGTTCTTGGCAGCATTGTAACCATAATTTGCATTGTCATTCAGTAACACCTTTGAACACCAGAAGTCAAACACATGATGGCTAGAGAAAATGAGCTCAGACAAACATGTGTTCCCAGTTGTATGGTGCATTTGTGTGGTGGTCTGTGTGTACTTTGTAATGTAAAATATCTATAATAACTTGTACTATAATAACAGATAGGACTATCAATGTAAATAATAAACCTTTTTAATGACATAGTCGCCATTCACCCCTGCATTGTTTGCTATTAGTGAGGTAGGATAACTCAAGGCTCGTTTGAAGATGTCAGCACCAACCTAAACATGAACAGCTCAAAATTAGAGTTCATGATAGAATCATAGCATTTTGTCAATTTTCTTAGGTCTGCATTGGAAGTGCATTTTACTGCAATCAGCATGAAACAATAGACCTTGACACTTGACGGCGATTACTTAAAATGAATGTTACACAAAGTTAAGGATCTGCTGATAGCTCATCAAATTATCAGTATTCTTAAACAGATTATCCTTTAAGGTAAATACAGGAAATTATTAAAAGTACCTCCTGCTCTATATTATCCAATGATGAGTCCTTGATTGCATCAATCTTCTCTGACAGTCTTAATAAGCTACATCCACCACCAACTACAACACCTTCCTCAATAGCTGCCTGAATTATCCCAAAAAGGTGGTTCAAACTTAGGAACTTGTAGTTGGAAAACAACACATGAAATGAAGTAGATAGGATTGATGAAGGTACCCTTGTTGCATTAAGTGCATCTTCAAGCCTAAGCTTCTTATCTTTCATCTCAATGATTGTTTGAGCACCAACCTGAAATTTAGGCCAAAAATCACTTTCAAAAAAAAAGGCCAAAAATATAATTTTCGGCACTCTAATTGAATTTTTCTACCCCTTAATAATTCATAAACTGAAACAAGGTGTGGTACCTGGATGACTGCAATTGCACCACATAACCTTGCTATCCTCTCACCCAATATCTTCTTGTTGTACCTTTCCTCAGAGTTCTGGGAGTTCAGAAGTAAAATACTTTGGAGGATACAGTATAATGCACACATGGTAGATACAACATATAAATTCGAGGTATGACTAGGATAATTGTACCTCAATTTGGCCTTTTATCATAGCAACCCTTTCCTCAACTGCTCGACGATTGCTTCCATCGGTAACAATTAGCGTTGAATCTTTTGTGATTACCACCTTAGAAGCAGAACCAAGAAACTCTTTTCCTGCCTTTTCTAGTATATGCCCCATGTCATCCCTCACTAGTGTACCTGAAAACCAACAAGAATATGTTGGCGACTGTAATTGCATTAGTTAGATTGGTGATCAGGTTTTGTACCTCCTGTCATGATTGCAATGTCATCCAAGCATTGAGTCTTTTGTTCCCCAAAAGAGAAGGCCTTAACTGCTGCAACCTTAATTGTCCCTTTCAACTTGTTTTTTATCAAATCAGCCATAGCTTGTTCTTCCACATCCTCAGCAATTATTAACAACGGATAATTTTCTTTGACAGCACTGTCAAGTATCCTTATAATCTCACTAGCATCGGTAATTTTCTTGTCAACCAATAGTATCTGCAAACGCAAGACGTAACTCTTCTATTTTTTTCTTTCCGCAAAACATTGTATAAGAGGAACAGAGCCCTCACCTGACAGTCAGTGAACTCCACCGTCATGTTACTATGATTAGTAACAAAGTAAGGAGAGAGGTAACCGCGTTCAAATTGCATTCCTTCCACAACCTCCATACTGTTCTCGGTGCCTCTTCCATTTTCAATTCTCACCATTCCTTTTCTACCAACTCTTTGAAAAGCATCATAAATCATATTTCCAACAGCATAATCATTTCCCGCACTAACTGCAGCCACATGTGCAATTTCATGGTCTTCAATCTAGAAAACAACAGGTTACACACCTCTAAGATATCTTTGCAGTGGATTTACCAAAAAAAAACTTTATACAAACTCGAAAATCATACCTCCCGCGACATCAGTCTGAGTTCAGACACCAAAGCAGCAGCAGTCTTCTCAATGCCACGTGCAACCTGAACTGGGTTGATTCCAGCTGCAAGAACCTACTTTATGAAACAATCATAAGAAACAATGCAGGATCAGCAATTAGAATCTTTGTATCAACGTCTTCATAGTAGCAACTTTTTTCATTGTTACCAGAGCTCACATTGTATAGAAAACTAATTAGAGAAGAGATAGGCACCTTCATTCCTTCAGCAATGAGGCCTTGAGCAAGGATTATGGATGTGGTACAACCATCTCCTGCAATGTCATTGGTCCTTGCTCCAGCCTGTCGGACCAGCTTCACTCCAAGATTTTCTAATGGATCTTCCAATTCGATCTTGAACGACACAATGTGATTCATACACGGCCATTGGAAGTATTAGGACAAGCTCAGGAATTCTTTTTTTTTTTTCCTTTTAAAGGACATGATCAGGAAAGAACGAAGCATATCATATATATTGGTGCACGAAGCCCACAACAATAACAAGTTGCAGTTTCCACTTGTGTTCAGAACAGAGTGAAAAAAGATCTAACATTCCAAATAAGACAAGAAGATCGATCAAGAATTGAACAGTGATCAGTAGAGTGAACAGCACGTTTCGTGCCTTCATCATGCGATTCATTCAATCAGGATCCCGTCTAACCAAATATCTGCATACTGTTCTTTCGGGGAAGAGCTAATTTCTGGAAGCATGGCGTTACCTCCTTAAGGACGGTCTCCCCGTCATTGACGATCTTGGGAGGGCCATACTTGTTGCCAAGCACGACGTTCCTCCCCTTGGGCCCCAGGGTGACCCCCAGCAACCGCGCCACCAGGTCCACTCCGGCCTGGAGCTTCTTGGTGGCGGAGAGGTCGCGGTTGAAGTGCAGGTCCTTGTAAACCGGCATCGGCGGCGGCTTCTTGGGAGGGGAGAAGGGCAGCATCGGGGGCTTCATGGACAGAGGCGGAGACGGGGGCGCCATACGTGACATGGTTCTTCCACCCAGCTGGAATTGAAGGAGGCAGCGTGGCGGACACCGATCGAGTGGAGGGGATAAGGCTGCTGCTGGTGCTGGGAGGAGCTGGGAGCGCGGAGGAGGTCGAAGGCATGTGTAGGCTGTAGAGTAGATATGCCGCCATGTCGTGGACTCGTGGGGTCGCGCCAAAAAGGAGCCCTTGAAATATCTCGCTTCTTCCGGGCCTTCCGGCGTCTCCTTTTCCCGTTGCTACGATGCCGATGCCCGGACGACGATGAGCGTTGCAGGTTGCAGCGGAAGATATATGTGATCATGGGCCGTAAAAGGCCGACCTTAACAGCAGGGAACAGGCTCGGTTCGGGTATCCTGCTTCAATGGTCACGGCCCGCCCGAGCCACGCCTAGCTCAGATTTTTATATATATAAATTTGAACTTTTTATTCAATATTCTAATAATATTGCTTTTCCAATTTTATCAGACCCTTCTCATCGTGCGAGTGCATTGGTGTGGCAACATCTACCCCGTTAGACGACTTTTAAACGTGGAATCACCTTTAGACGACGTTTTAAACGTGGAAAAACCTTGTCACGTCACTCTCGTTGGCATGACAATATTGTTATGTCACGCCATCACGAACGTGACGTGACAAAATTGAATCTGGAAAAATCATAACCTGGCGATACGACATTGAAAAATATGGTTTCGAGTTTTTTTATAATTTTAAGACGTTATAAGACCCTCAATAAAATAACGTAAAATTTTGGAAGAATAATGTCGTACACTAGTGCTTTGCCACATTAGAAAATAATACATTTTCTATGGTGTTAAACGAATATACTTTTTACATCAAAGTTATAACTCTCAATAAGATCTACAACTTTATAGTTTTGAGTTTTACATTTGAGGTCTTTATAAAGATGCATGAAAAAAATAATTTTCCACTACCATAATAATCATATACTCACGCTTGTTGCATTAGAAAAATAATTTCTATATGGTGTAAAATGAATCAAAGTTGTAGCTCTCAATGAAGTACATACATCCCACACACACATTCAATGGTGCATGGAGGTGGGGCACATGTCCCCTCATGGCGCCGAAGGTGCTACACTCCGTATCCACCAACACGAGCCGCCGCAGCTGACCCCATCCAAGCCCCCGTCCACCACGAACTGGGAAAGCAACTATGAGTTGGCGACCGTGTACTTGTAGAAGGTCTCCTCGGGTTCCAGACCACGTTGTAGCCGAAGTGGACGTTGGACTCAGGAACGCTGGTCAGCATCTGGCCGTTCCATGGCCCGCTGCTATATACCTTCTCGGCGCCTCGGAAGAGGACGAACTGCTGCAGCCCACCCCGAACGAGCTTCATCTTGTACTCACCCGGGGACGGGTCTGTCCGGTTCTTCCACGACGTCATCGTCCGGCTGATAGAAATAAGTGTGGGGCACATGCCCCTATCCTAGGGAGCTTTCTCATATGGCTGGCCAAGTGCTTGTGGTTGAGCACCCATGGCCGGGAACATCATGAGCAAACCACGAATATCGAACAGGTGTCAGCCAAACTTTAGGCGTCCGTGGGTCATGAGCGGGGCGAAATACACCCAAGTCATCTTAGGGTTATCTTGTCTATTGATTTTTAGACATTGTGAAATACTGGAGAGGGCCGTAGTTTTCATGGTCTTGATATCAATATTGGATCTTTGGGCCTCTGGATTTAACCGTCGATCCTCTTTTTTATTTCTTTTTACTTTGTTTGATTCGATTGTTTTTTTCTCATATTTGGCAAGACTGCCAAATTTATATTCCATTTGTTGCCAAAAGAACTCAGAGTGTCTTTTAAGTCAATCAAATAGCTTTAAGTTTAACTAAATCAGTAGAAAAAATAATTAATAACACCTATAATAATATTCAAACACGTGAACGCGGCTTCTGCAGAGCATTGCTGATTACCGAATTGATAGTAATATCAAGTACGCGTGTGAAGACGAAGCAGCAGCTAGCGCAGGTTGAGAGAGAGGTTGCAAGTAGCATGGTAATAATAAGGTGCGGTGGATCCTAGCCGCTAGATCTATCAGAGGACCGGAATCGACGACGGTCCGGGAAAGCTTGTACGATGCTGAGAGAGAGGCTTGTACGATGCTGAGAGAGAGGTGTAGGCAGTCATGTGCAACTAGCACTAGCAGTGGCTCACCTGCCTGCGTGCTGACGACGAGGAGGAGGGAGACTCGAGGAGTATGCGTCTTGGGTATATGTGAGCATAAAATTATGTCGCGGGATTCTTGTTAAAATTGCAATCGGGCAGAGTAGCAAATCACAGGAGGATTTTACTAAACAAAATTGTACCAATTTTCTCCATAGATAGCAGATTTGAAGTAGTATACAAAACAATGACTATTCATGATTCCATCCATATTGGATCAATTCTCGATCCAATCAATTAAGATATAATAAAGTTGAAAAATCAGTCATGTGGAATTTGGCTCTCTCTTGTATTATCTTTCCTTGGCGTGTGGACTGAATGTAGCTCATTTGTAAATTTTTTTTAAGCTATTTGCTAGTTGCCTGATGATCGGACATGTTCTTGTCTTCAGTGTAAAAGCATGAGTAGCGTTCTGTACCATGCATTGTCTGATGATCGGAACGATTGTTCCTTACGTGTGGTGTTCTGCACAATTGTTCCATGTTCAGCAAAACAATTGCCATGGACGCAGCAGCTTGGTGTCGTGGATCAGCGTCAGGAAGTAGCAGCGTCAGTGATGTTATTCCCTGCTGTTGTAGTACGAGAGCGTGAGCTGAGTGCAATGCAAAGGCAGGGGTAGTTGCGTAATTCCCTGTACTAGTCACTGAGTGCAATGCAAAGTGTGAGTTGTTGATGAAGCGGTGTTGCCAAACAACATTTTTAAAACTGCTCAGCTTCAATTAGGAAGTTGGTGGGGAAGCTGTCATGTCAAAAAACAGCTTGCTTTGTGAAGCTAAGCTCTACCAAACGGGCCCTAAATCCGTTAGTCCGATCACAGATTCACAGGGCTGTGTGTGCACTTGTTGTTGCCTTTTTGCACAGGATTCCAAAACAGCACAGCTGCAGCATCACAGCCACACAGCAGGAAAAAATGACAGTCGAGCGGAGTTTTACCTCAGTTGGATGTGGCGCTACCAGTACTTTCGAAAGGTTTTCATTTCAAGAAGGCAGGCAAAACTGATCACGCTGCTTAACTAGGAGTGCTTACAGTAGATACCACCAGAACTTAAGTCTCAGAGACCACAGAAATACGAACAGCACCAAATCAGGCCGGCATCCGGCAACTCTGCTCCATCCTGATCCTACTCCACCTACCTACCCTTGATGATCTGCCATGCATCAAGGCGCTGAGGGCGGCGTTACACTGTCACGATGGCTACTGCTCCTGCCATTGCCGCCTGCGCCCACGTCCACCAGTAGCCCTGTTGACCACAGCCGGAAACAAACGACGAGCACATCATTAGGAACAGCATGAGCAATGAAATTTCATGAAGCGTTGGACTGCATCTGTGGTCCTGGTGCGAATGAGCAAGCGCTATGCAGCATGCAGGTACCTCCAAACAAGTACCGTAACCTACTGCAGTGAAATCATAGCTTCGGCAGAAACATGAAAAGTAATTCAAAAAAAAAAAATCATAACACAAAAAGGTTTGAAACTTGGCATTTATATAGTGCATTCATGTATGTAGCCACATACAGAAGTGTATTTTTGAAATTAGTTTTCATATTACACATATTTTCCTGGTATGAACAAGTGAAGATCTTCAGATCAGTCAGGCATCCTTAAACTAAACAAAGACGCCATGTAGGACGGATATTGAAAAAGCGACAGCAGAATCGTGTGGATGGATGGTGATTTAAGCGTCCACATCATCCGATCCACTTTGCCGGTACGAATGTGCACGCGGTGGGGTGGGGGATCAGGGAATATACAATTTGGTGTTGATCATGCACCAAATTTTCTAATTCCAGTCTAATGTCCGCACAGAATAGTCAACCTACGACGTTTACTCGGATGATGATCATTGCACGACATTCTCGAGCGCTAAACCAGCTAGTACGCCTGATGCAATCACCTGAAGTATCTTCCCCTTTTTAGTAACAGAAAGACACCAACAGAACAGATAAGAAAAAGAGCCATGATCCCTACCAGCAAGAGCAATTTGGGGAGAGAAGGGCGGAATCAGAGCTCACCGGGGTGTCACATGCCGAAGCCGAGATGTCGTAGTAGCCGCTGTTTCCGCCGCCGCTAATATTCCCGCTGCTGGCACTGCCATTGTTACTGCCGTTACCGCCAAATCCGCCGCCACCGTTGCCAGTGTCGCCGCCGTGGCCAAAGGTGGAGTTGTCGCGCGGTAGCTTGAACGAGAGCTCGTAGGCCGGCGTGCCGTCGGGCTTGAAGAGACCGTAGTAGCGCTCCGACGCCAGGCCGGGCTTGAGGTTCTCGTTGAAGAGCGCGAACACGTAGGCGCGCAGCGGCGCCCCGGCCTGAGCGGCGTGCCCTTGCCCTCGGCCACCAGGCGCATCGCGTTGCTGTTGTACCGCGCCGCGTTCTGCGGCGTCGCGGCCGTCTCGTTGGCGGCCCCGCGGAGGGCCAGCCGGTCTCGAGACCCGCACCTCCACCACCCGCGCCGCCGCGGTGTTGGCCGCCGCGATGGCGTGGTACACGGCGTCCACCTGCGCCACGAGGAGGTTGGGGTAGTGCAGCCTGGAGTTTGGGTCCTGCACGCCGGCGAAACCCGGGTCGAGCAGCGCGTAGTCCAGCTGCACGCCCCTGGGGTCGCCGGAGTAGGCGAAGTAGGGATACGCGTTCACGAGGAACGGCGAGCCGGTCCTGGCATGGTAGTCCAGGATGGGGCAGAGGTACGGGAGCAGGTCCTTGCGGAAAGGCCCCGCCGAGGGCGGGTACGACGTCCCGAGCACGCCGAGGTTGTGCGCCGTGGTGACGGTGATCTGGCTGTCGAGGCCGAGCGCGGCCACCGCGCCGTGCAGGGACTGCATCGCGGGGAGGAGGGTGCGCGACAGCGCGGAGCTGTTGGCGCCAGTGAGCACCTCGTTGCCGACGGCGAGCACGGCGATCTTCGTGTCCTGCAGGAAGGGCACGACGCTCTGCTTGAGCCACTGCGCCGCGCCGCCCGGGTCGGCCACGGCGGCCAGACACTCGTCGGGTACGCCGACGATGAGCTCGACCCCTGTCCGCGCGAACGCGCGCAGCACGGTGGGGTCGGCGTCGTACATCCGCACGCGGCCGATACCGAGGCCCGCGAGCAGCGGCATGACGGACTGCGGCGGCGGGAGGTTGTTCCCGACGCGCCCGTAGTTGATGCCCAGGAGCGACGCCGACGTGGCATCCGAGGCGGGAGCCAGCGCCAGCGCGACCACAACGGCCGCGCACAGCGCCGCGGCGAGGTGAAAGCCACGGCGAGGGCGTTCGAGCCCGCAGCCGATCTGGAGCAGGCAGCACAACGGCGCCATTCCAGGAGCACAGTGGTGGACTGCGATTCTGAACAGAGATCGCACGGATGCCGATCGCTTCGAGGCTGCCTGGAGCGGTATGATGAGGAGGACGAGGAAGTGGGAGGACGAGGACCGCCGGTCCTGGCGCAGTCAGACGCCTACAGTGCCCGGAGAAGGAAAGGGTGCGGCTGAAACGGTGAATTCTTACCGGCACGACACGTTGATGGTGCTCAGCGGTGGGTCCCAAAATCAGTGAAATGGTGTCACGCACGAAATGTGTACCAGTGGGCATCGGTCACTACTAGTAGCCTTGGGACGGGTGGAGGAGAATCCAATGGACGACACGGGACGGGAGACGGTCACTCGGCTGGGCTGCAGCGGCTGCATTTTGGGCGACGCTCCCCGCCACGCGCATGGAAAACGCTTGGTGCGTGGTCCACATGGAAGGCACGGCACGGCGGTGGTAGGTAGAACGTGGAAGACGCAGCCAGCGCGGCGCCCGCCGATCACTCCCGCCGTCGAGCCGTCCGGTTCATCTCTTCTTCTTCTTCTTTTTCTAAATTAAATTAATGATATCTGTAGGATTATATATATTGTAATGGAAGAAGAACTATACTAATAGCTGTCAATGCAAACTAAATAACTAAGAGACAATATATAGCCTACGTGATCAAGATTGGGCATAATAGGCATACAACCAAAAGTTTTATGCAGCCATAAGAATAAGAGAATAATACAAGCCAATCTCAAAGCATTATAATAGGCAATATATTTACAGCGAAAGCGAAATTATGCAAAAAAAAAAAAAACTTTATAATATACTATAAACGGTTAATCTATTTGCAAGGCCAACTTCGAGCCGTCCCCATCAACTTGCTATAAGGGCTCGTTTGGCAAGTGATGGGAAGGGGCATGGGAATTGATGGGAAGGGGCATGAGAATTGGAGGTGGGAGTTTGAGGAGGGAATAAAGCGTGGGAGTTTGATTTCTAGTCTCAATCCTTTGTTTGGTATGTGTTGGAATTGATAGAGGGAGTTAAAAATAGAATTGGACTCCACCGTTTGGTACGTGAGCTTAGGCATGGAATTGACAACATCATTACTATACTAATTTTAGTCTTTGTGCCTTGAACTCCCTATCACACCGATAAAATACCGGGGTCCCCTACCGGAATAAATCGGTGGGAGTTCGGACTCTCAACGCCTTTTCCTCATCCCACTACAACTCCTTGTCCCATGAAACAAACAACAACAGAGTTTAAGTCTCCTCCTCTTCAACGGCCATTCCCTCCCACCAAAAAGTCCCCCATCCAAACGAGCCCTAAGGGTTGGCAAGGAGGAGTTGGCCGGCCATGGCCTTGGTCGGCCATATCAAATTCATTCTAAGAAACACTAAATTTGATTAGAATGCTAGTCCCACAATTATAACTTTTTAACTCTGGAAATGGAAAGGATTACCGGATTAGGATTAGGGATTACCACATGCGTTCGGAAAAATTATTTATGCTAGATTTTTTTATAAGAATTTATGTTAGATTTGTATGGCTCCATGCAGGGTGCGGGGTGAACAACATCCTTTTTCGCGAATGTTGTTGCGATGGGGCCACGATATAGGTCACGTGTCCATCCCGCCTTTAAAATATGCTGGTGGTCATTTTTTTTAAGAAGTTAACATTTTATTGCATCAAAAATAAGGTTACTCGGCTACGGCTGCAACCGCTTTTTCTACAGTAATCTAGAGAAAAAGAGTTACGACAGCCAATTTTCCTAGACTAACACATTATACTGTACTCGAAAGGAAAAGTCCAGTTTTCTTCCCCTAACTTCTACAAATACAAAAGTTTGTTTTCCTCCCTAGACCGTACAAAAGTTGATGGGACGGCTCTGAGTTGGCCTTCAACTTACTATCAAACTTAGGCCCAAATGGTAACCATTTGCTTCCGATCAGTTGCTCCCAAGCAACATGGGCCGAGCAACACTGAAGGTTCATCACGGACTCATGTCAGAGCAAAATGGGCCACTTCGCAATTTAGCCCGTCTTTCTTGTGGGCACAGTGGGGCGCTTCCTATTGTTCCTCCACAGATCTATTTTGGGCCCCAAACGATCAAGGTTCAAAGGTAGTGATGAATCCACGGTCCGTCTAAGCCCGTTGCGCAGGAGTCATATATGGTGCTTTCTGGATCGTAATTGGCAAGACTTTCTATGATGATCTTCTAAATTAATAAGAAAACGGGTCAACAGATTAAACTATCTACGATGATCTTCTAAACGAATAATCATAGCAACTCTAAGATCGTCTGAAAATTGCCCTGTGTTTGAGCATTTCCTGAATACGGAGTACTAACATGCTGCATGCTGGGCAACCGCAAGTACAGCTAGTATACTAGTTCAGCCTCGTGGGCAAAAATATTGATTAAGCTGCTCGATTTCTCTGTTAGGTCTTAATGACATGTATTGCTGGCTTGGTTAGAGGACTAATGCAGCTAACAGCAGGCCATTATGAAACAGTTACGCAGGCATTAAATTTGCAGGTGAGGGCCGCTGTCCAGTCAATCGTCAATCATCCTCACTGCAGTGGTGACAGTTTTCGCTGTTCATCTCGCTCCGACATCGAGCCAACAATGCTGGCATGAAATTCAGTGCCATGCTCGTTGCCGTGCAAGCAGGAAGCCAGTACCAGCACCAGTAGTCAGATCCTGCAGCTGAATGGCCCTAAAATCCATGACGCACGGCTGAGACTGTGGGTGCACAGTTCTTCAATCAGAAGAGAAAAGACAGTAAAATCTCTGAAGAATATCGGCTACCGACGGATGAAACCATGGCCTTCAGTTTTTTTTTTTTTTTTTTTTTTTTTGTTTCTCATATGCAGTAGTATCTGTTCATACAGATACACACGCACGCCACAAGAAGGAGGGCAACCTGGTCATTTTTCAGTGCCGGGTCCACACGTCAGGTCCGCAAACGGTGGAAATCTAACACCTCACGGACGGAATGGCACACACGAAAGAGTTCAAAATCAAGGCGGCATACATGATAAAACAACAAGTAAAAAATAAAATAGCTTAAGATTCAAACTTGATCTTTGCTCAACACACCTTATTCCCTTTTCGCTTGAACTTATCAACAAGGCTTACCATCATATAGTGTTTTTATCAACAAGGCTTACAATATCACTCAAAACAAGAGAAATAGTATTGCATTATGCACAGCAAGTAGAAGACTTGGAAGTTCGCGTCCTTCAAGGAGCAAACGAAGCTGCACACCGCAGACTTGGGGGCAACAAAGCTACACACACACAGACTTGGAAGTTCGCGTCCTTCGAGGGGCAACGAACATCGTCGTAATATTCGGCTGACATGGGAACTACTGTTCTCGGGTGGGAAATCCCGGGACGAGCAGCGCTCGAACCTGGGATCGGTGGCTTCCGCACCTGGAGGCTCACCAACCGAGCTATCGCTCGGACCCCCGTTCTTCAGTTAAAACAAAGTACTATTACTAACAGCATCCTCTAAAAAAGATCTCATGATTCGTGGACACTGATTCTCAATTTGCACAGATAGTTTAACTGACAAGATCCTGATAAATCTGTTTATCGTTCCTAAACGAACAATCACTGTTTCCTACAGTTGTATCGGATCGGATCAGGTGTCATCTTAAACTTGCAGTTCGGAGAAGCACATCAATCAATCCATATACATACAGTAAGAGATAAGACGGGAACTGACAGTGTGTACTGACATATTACATTCTGTTCATACTACTAACATGGACCCCCAATACACAGGCACAGCAGCAGAACTTCATGGCCACAATTTTTTTTCTTTGTGCTGATCGAGTCTTTAAGAAAAAGGTTTAGGGGCTCTTTGGCAACCGGAGCTGCAGCTCCGGCTCCGGCACTGTACACCCGACATTGGACACTGTAGCACCTGACATTGGCACTGTTCACCTGCCACCGGTACTGTTCACAGGAGCCGTTTCTCTCACTGACAATGCCACTGTTCATCGGAGCCCAACGAAGCCACGATTTCGTGGCTTCTCCGGTTCCTCCTCCTGCTGCTACAGTGCAGCAACAGTCCCAGTCCCGGAGCTGCAGCTTCTTTTGCCGAAGAGGCCCTTAATCTGTTGGAACAAGCCCATCAGTTGATTAGCAGCCTTTCGTTGTGCCGGCCATTAGTTGGAGGGTTCCAATCTCGAAAACGCTGCAGAATGGTGAGTCGTGTAGCTTGAACCATTCTCTGTTCAAGCTGGACGGACGAGAGAACAAGTTGTGTTATTTACTAGTACTGTCTCAATAAACATGTTTACGTCTGATAGAAGTTCGTCCAACAACCAAAGATTCGTGCGTCGTCGTCGTCCCCTTGGCGTTTAAGAACAGTTTTTTCCAGATTATACTTGAAGACTTGCGTGATTGACTCCATCCAAAGTGTGACATGTTGATTGTCAGTCATCGCGTGTAGGGTCTCGTACCACACCACGTAGCAACGGCCATGTCCGGCGGCACGTACGGTGCACACAGCACTGTGACGCACGACGTTGGTGGTAGTACTGGCTCCCAGACCCGTGTGCGGCTGCGACGCCGACGGCCGAGCTCTCATCGTCGTGCCACGCTTGCTCACCGGACCCATCGGGTTGTCGTGCTGGCGTAGCCTGGCGACGGCAGTACGCGTGCCGGCGTGCTGCCTGGTGATGAAGGAGAAACCCGAGACCGGTTGGTTGCCGAAGGAAGGTGCTCCGTGGTGCTCGACCGTTCCAACGACAGTATATTGCCGGGCACCGACACTAACTTGCGGTAGAAAAGACACCGATCGACATGCATGGGAGCTGGTAGACAAAGAGGACGATGCACGGAGACTACTGCACACAAACAACCTACCCCACCTGCCAGCCGCGTCTTCCTGTCCGCTGCGTGATCTCCCGTGTGCATCGTAGTAACAACGAAGGAGCTAACCGTTTACTAAGTCCGTGAACTAATCTTTATCTTTTCAGCATAGCACATTTTGTTCCACAAGCTTCCTGTCCAGGTCCATGGGAATAGAGCAGTTAGCAGCGCCCTGATGACGGTAGAAAGCTGAATCATGGATTCATGGTTACATTAGGGACTAGCGATCGCGATCCCTCGCACCACACGACGGACGTCCCAACAGAAGAAGGGGGCGTCCATGTCCGTCAATTCCATCTGGGCATGCATCTGGCCACACCGTGTCACTCGCAAGGCGGCGTGGCGGTAGCGGCGGCTGCTCGCCGGCCTCCGCCTCGAAGTGCTGACACCCGGCGGGCGCCGCTCTGACACGTTGTTGTAATCTGTCTCGTTTCACATCGCTGTCGCACGCTCCGCATCCATCTCTGACACGACATTTACTCGCCAACAGACTGCAAAACTGTAGCGTGTCACGCTCGTGGTCGTGGAAAGGCGATCTCACCGCTGCCACTGCACGATCGGCCGGTGTTTGTCGGCAGTATCACACGAGGAGGAGGGCCTCGGAGCACGAAAGCCGACGGCCGGGCCGGGCATCGTCTTGTCGCGGAGACGTACATGTCCGGCCGGTTCTTGCACAGCCGCATGCGTGGCGTGAGCGGTCATTCGTAAGCACCAGGAGTCAAACAGTTTCTCCCTTTACTCCACCAGTAGATCATTTCAGAGTTTCCTGAAGAACGAAGAAGAATACTCCACCAGAGTAGCACTCAAACTCGTAGATGCATTTTACATCCCAAACAAATCTGTGTTATTTGTCATGAATAATGTGATCTCTCTTGGAGACAGGGGAGAGGCTTGCTGTCTATTTCCACAGTGGCATCTGATATAGTAGTCCCAAAATGTCACATATCAGATGCTTGAACCTTGATGAAGTAATACATAAGGCAGAAAATCTTCTTCTTTTTCAAGACTAGACTAGAAACCTTTCAGATAGAGTGATAGGCCGTTGCATTTGATGATTTGCATGAGTGAGACGGACACGGACCCAACAAACTAGTCTGTCCATCTTACCCAAACTTGCCAATCATCAAGTTGGTTACAGACTACCAGATTTTGGCGCCAATCCAAGGTGAGGTGGTTCACTCAACTCCGCTTTAAGCATGACCAAACAACTCGCATTGAAGGCATCGAGCAGCCGTAACGATGTTGCATTGGGTCAAGTCCAAGCAGTGGTGTGCTCCGTGCAGTTCAAAACACAGTTCTCTCCGATGGTACTCTCTCCGTCCCTTTTTGTTTATCTCTAGAGAAGCGTGTTTGTGAAACAAACACGGTTCTCTGGAGACAAACATTCGGGGGCAGAGGGAGCACGTGGCACTTGCGATTGCGAGTTGGATTGTGTAAAAGACGTACGTACACCTCGAAAAACTGCTCTTGTTGTGTCTACTGAAAGAAAAGCACGCTGCTTTTTTCATCAGAGAAGCTACTACCGATGCTGAAATGCATGCGGTGTTTTCCATCCCACACGAGCCGAGGCTCTCGCTGATTTCCTGTCCGTCCAGCCGGCAGCGGCAGATCGCAAGCGAAGCACACGAGTACTGGGGGGGCCCTGGCCCGGCGAGCGGCGAGCTTCCTCCTCGATCGCATTCCCAAACAGTTTCACCAATAATCTGTCCCGCACAAGTCACAGGTCACAACACTGCAACCGACGCCGCCGTCGTGCAAAGCTAGTACGGAGTAGTACTGTACTAACCATCGAGTCTGTTCGTTTGCACCGTGTCATGACCCAGAATTAGGCCAGCCTGAGTAATTGGGCCAAACGCGCCGGCCGCCGGGCCAGGGGGGCGCCAGGGGGGAGGGGAGCCCCTGCCGCCGCCGCTTTCCCTCCCGCATTTACCCGAGTTTGCTTAAACTTCAAATTATGATTATCTTAGATAATTTTTGGTGTGTAAGGGGCTATCTCATCTATAAGGGAGATCCTTATTAGGAAATAATAAAATAGAATTGCTTGTAAAAGGTATTCCAAATCATATAAGAAACCTTATAGAGATTGCTTGGAGTTCTGAAGTCCCACTTTAGTCGGGCTATATAAGCAAGAGGCATGTAATCTACGGGGGGACAAGCAAGAAAATAAAAATATATCTTAAGCTTGGGCTCCGTGCGCCGCCGCCCCCTGCTCACGCGCACCAGCGCACCAGCCTCCTCCGCCGTACCCGCTTCCCCGCCGGCCGGCGACCATCGCCCGCCCCGCGCCACCACCTTCGCCATCCCCCTCCTCTCTCATAATTCCCAATCTCTACGTGTCAATTCCGGCCCAATCTGGCGAAATCGGCGAACCCAGTATCCAGAGCCGGGGCGATTCCCACCACCCATGGCTTCGAGATGAAGGAGTTCACCTTGGCGTTGAAAGGCGCTCCTCGGCGACAACTGCGCTTCGGATCGGCCGGCGCTTCGGCGACATGGAGACTTCGCCTCGTCCGGATGGAGTGCGTCTACATCACGCCGAGGACCCCGCACGTCACGGCAGCCACGCCGGAGGACAGCCCAGCGGCCGCCGCCGCCGCAGCCTGGGGCGGCGCCTACGCCCTGGCAGCCCCCCCCTCCCTGCCGCCCGGATTTTGTACGGCGGCTCGACCACCGCTATCCTCAAATTTGGAGGAAGATGATGGCGTTCTTTGGTTGAAAGGTCCCTTGTGGTTTTGGTAATTGAGTGACAACATTAGGTGAACTAATAATGTGTGATTGAGATAATACACGGGAGATTAGTTCACATGTGATGACGTAATGATGGAGCTTTATTGCATATGAGACATGACATGGAGTCATGTGACCAAGGTGGTGAAGATCAAGACAAGGCTTGGCTTGATGGACCGATTTGCAAGTGTGAAGGGCAAGTCGAGGCGGTGAAGTGATGGACCGAGGCGGTGAAGCTTAGGCAAGACTTGGCGCCGACGGACCGACACAATGGTGAAGAGCAAGTGAGGTCAAGATCGATGGACCAATAGTGTCACGCGTGATGATATGAAGTGGATCATATCATTTGGTGATCGTGTTGGTGCATGTGTTGCATCGGCACTTGGAGATAGAAGCGGAATGGAAATGCGCAAGGCAAAGGTATAACCTATAGGGCATTTCATTTCGCCCGGTCATGAGGAGCTTAGAGAAGTTCATGACCGGGTTTAGGATAGATGGCCGTACTATCAAGAGGGGCAAACTTGTTTGCATATCGGTAATCTAGTGCCACTTGTGCGATCTAACTTTGCGATGTGTTAGGATCGAGTGGCGTGGGTGAGATCAAGAGAAAATTTCCTTTGAAAATGATTGTGAAAATGCTAACACACATGCATATGGTGATGTACACTTGGTGGTGTTGGCACATTTGCAAAAGGAGAAGTTGTTTCGGTGTTTCTCGGACACTAGGACTGACTTTGGAGTGGAATACTGCTTTGATCCATTGAGCTTTGGATCAAGTAACCATATGGGTTGTGTAGCCCTCTGAGTTAGCTTTCCATAGAGTCCAAGATCATCGTGAAACGGAGTTCGAATGAAAGAGTTATGGACGTTTGATCGGGCGTTGGTCGGGCTGTCAATAGCGACGGACGCCGAGACTAGCGTAGGGCGCGTCTGGCGCGTCCGGCGCTGGGGGCTGTTTTGTAGCGGCGCTGTGTATTGTATTTTGGCGCTCGGCGGGTCGGTTGGTTTACACCCTCTCTCGGACCGCGTCCGGGCGCCCCTGGCGCTTTGCGTCTAGCGCTGCGCTGGCGCTTTGCGTCAGGCGTCCGGCGCTGTTGAAAAGTTACCAACGGCTAGTTGCTTTCGGGGGCTGTTTTTGTGCAAATACTGGCGGCGTCGGCTTGGCGGCCGTCGTGCAAAAAGTGTGTTTTCGTCCCTAACGGCTAGTTTCTCGGTTTGGGCTATTTATACACCACATACCCGACTTGTTTCGGTCTGCCGAGCACACTCTAGCCTTGGTGGCTTGTGTTGTGGTGCTAGACAGCCCTCCCACTCACTTGTGATTGATAGTGTTCATCCAAATCAAAGTGAGGAGTGATTCTAGTGCATTCACGTTGAGAGATCGCATTCGTGGCACTAGGTGTTCATGTTGCAAGCCGGTGGTGCTTGTTTCTCTTGGAGGTTGCCACCTCCTAGACGGCTTGGTGGCAAGAGACTTCGTGAAGCACGTAAGGAAGCTTGTGCGGTGCTCGAAGAAGAGATTGTGAGAGGTTAGGTGCTCACCTCGCGGGGATCGTGAAGAGCAACTCTAGTGGGCGTGTCATTGAGCTACCACACTTGTATGTGGGTTCACCACGGTACCCTCGAGGGATTGGCTAGAGGACTCACATTGTGTGAGGGACTCGATCAAGCTCCCACCGTGGGATTTGGCACCGGCCATTAAGCGAGAATCATCACGGGTGATTAAGCCAAACCGTGGGAACCACTAAAGTGTTGGTCGACACAACGAGGAGTAGGGGAAGTTGGCAAGCTTCCCGAGACCTCGATAAAAAAATCATCGGTGTCATCTTGTGTCCACACTTCGCGGTGGTTTGCATTCTCTTCATCACAAGCTTTGTTCTTACATTCATATATATATTATGCTTGTGGTTGAGTAGTGTAGTTGTAACTATCTAGCTTGTGTAGCTTGTTTAGTTAATTTGCTTAGCTTGTGTAGCTACTTTACTTAGCTTGTGTAGCTAGGAAATTTGAGCCTTTGAGTTAGGCGTGTGTTACCTTTTCCATTGTGCATCTAGTGAGCTTAGGGGCTTTGTGCTTGTGCTTACTAGAATTGTGTAGGAGCTCACCCGTGCTTGAAGTACTAGTGTTTAGGTTTGTGTGACCTTGCATTAGAATTGGTTAGGAGCTCAAGCTAGGCTTGTCACCTCATTTATCTTGTGTAGGATCTTTTGTAGGGCGATTTAGAGTCATAGTTAGAGGGGTGAAGTCTTGGCTAGACCGATAAGTTTAATTCCGCAATTGTATTTTTGCCGGTTCGATTAGTTTTAGAAGGGACTATTCACCCCCCCCTCTAGTCCCCATCTCGACCCTTCACTGGTGACGCTCCAGCCGTCATCGACGTCACCCTCGACGACACCGCAGCACCGGCTGCCCTCTCCTCCCCACCGACACCTGCAACCGTGTAGGACGCCCCGGCAGAGGCGGTTGCCAACCCCGCTGGCGCCGGTCCCTACCCCAGCGCCACCCGCGGCGTCCCGACCAGCGCCACCCGGGCGCCCAGGCCCATGGTGCCACCCGCGGCATCACATCTCCCCTCGCTCGTCCGCGTGCAAGTCGAGAGAGCGGCGGCACCCACACGACCCGACCTCTCGGCCGCCGCAAGCGGAACTCTTCTTCGGCTTAACTTGGAGATCGCCCCGCCGACTTCGTGAGTTCTGCCGCTTTCCACCTCGTTGGTATTGCTGCGCCCCGGTTCATGGATTCTGTCCAAGAAGAACCCTCCGATCGAGTGGGGACGAGTTCACTCACCGCCACGCCATCACGGACCACCCACCTACCTCGACACCGGGCGTGACGCGCCGCCTTCCCGGAGGCAAGGCGAAGCGACTACATCGACGCCTTCGAGAACTATGCACTACGCATGGAACTTCGAGGGACAACGCCACCGTCCGGACTCTTCGTGGAAGGCCTGCGGGGAGACGCTTCGCAACACACTCGAATGGTTCGAGCCTCGTTAGATGGAGGAGGCCATCGACCTTGCCCGCCGCTACAACGACGACGAGCGGACGACGCCAACGAGGACATCGCACCGGCGCCGCCCGCGACCGGCCGCCAGCGCCTACCCGTGGCATCGACGGCGACATAGCGGATGCCCCCGCGGCGACCGCATGCCAGGACAGCTACCGTCTTCTGCCGCCGCAATGGACGACATCAAAGGGCGATAAAGAATCGACATGATCAGCGAGCCGCAGTGGGCACAACTACCAACAAGGAGCTGGGATCGCGCCAACGCCATAGAGTTGCGGGCTTCGCACCCGAGTGGAGCCTCCACCATGGCATCGTGAGGTACTTCCACGCTACTATATTCCCCGCCGCCCAGCTTCTCGGGACTTCTGCTAGGGGAGAACGCGTCATTTGCATGGCGTAGTAGTGGGCTTCCACCTCCCCAACCGCCCTCGGGAAGATCGGCGTTCCCGGCAAGCGTCCTTCTACTACAGGCGACCCACGACGTTCGGGTTGAGGGGCGCCACCGTCCTCCTCTTGACAACAACGGCGGCGTCTTCTTCCGCGATCGACAACATCACGGTTGGCGCCCGTGGACAAAGGAGATGCGCTTGAGCCCCCGTCGGCCGCCCGGCCGACCTCCTCTCGGGCTGCCTCCTCGACTTCACCTGCGTCGCGCCACGTCACCCGACCGCGTCTACTGCAGGCGGCTCCATGCACAGTGGCGCGTCCGACGACTTACACCAACAAGTCTCCACCCCGACTCGCCCGATGATCGAGCCGCCGGGCACCCTCGCCTTCGTCATGCGTTGGGCATGGGCGAACGTTCCTTCGCCCCCCGGCCCGAGCTTCAAGTTCAGCATCTACTTGGCGATTTCCACCTCGACTTCTCGCTTTTCCGACAAGGACTCCAAAGATTCTGCAACAACGACAACGACAAGTGCGGCCCTCTCGCCCTCTACTGGGCACGGAGTTGTCACTTCCCCGATCAACGTGCCTTTCGCCACCACACGGTGGGTTGGGCGACACGCGCCGCCTCACCGTAGAACGGTGGGAAATGTCATGACTCAGAATTGGGCCAGCCCGAGAGGCTAATTGGGCCAAACGCGACGGCCGCCCGGCCCGGGAGGGGGAGGCTGGCATGTGAGGGCCGGCCCCCGCCGCCGCCGCTTTCCCTCTCCCCGTGACGACCCTCGAGTTTGCTTCGCTTTTCAAGTTAGGGATTATCTTAGGTAATTTTTGGTGTGCAAGGGGCTATCTCATCTATAAGGGAGACCCTTATTAGAAAATAATAAAATAGGAATTGCTTGTAAAAGGTATTCAAGTCGTTATAAGGAAAACCTTATAGAGATTGTTTAGGTTACAAGTCCCACTAGTCGGGCTATATAAGCAAGAGGCATGTAATCTCTCGGGGACAAGCAAGAAAATAAAAATATATCTTAAGCCTTCAGCTCCGTTGCCCGCCCCCGCCGCGCCCCCTGCTCAAGCACCAGCGCGCCGCCGCCTCCGCCGCCGCCCGCCCGGCCGGCGGCGGCCATCGCCGCCCCCCGCCACCGCCACCTTCATCGCCCTTCTCCTCTCTTCTAATTCCCAATCTGCGTGTCAATTCCGGCCCAATCTAGCCGGAATCGACACACCGTCTTTTTTTTTGTGCTGCTTCTTCTACTTTTCCTCCTACAAGCAGAAAGCGAGTGTGCATTCCGTATCGGTGATCCTATAGTTCAAATAATCCACCACGGATATGCAGTACAGCAAACCGAAGACGACGGCACGGTAGTTGAGCGGCGCGAACAATATTTTTGTACTTCTCTACTATAAATCTGGATCATCATTAGGGTGTCGTCAAGCCTGAAATCATAACATTATCATCGTATGGCCCGGCCGTTCAGTGTACTACTAACTTCCTGGATCGAAGCTGTCGACCGATGTCGATGAGTGATTGATGTCTCTATCAGTCACAATTTTTAGGTTGGTGCATGTATGCAGTCGGTTAATTGATACGTACCTAAACTCTAAACAAGTGCATTTCCGGGCGCAACGAAAATGAACAGAACCACCAGGTGCACAATAATTGGAGGATCACACACTAGGAGTTGGAGGGGTTCTGCTTTCGGCGTCGTTTTGTAGTCTAGTCACGAGTCGATCTTGCGACTACTTGCGACTACACGTGTGGTAAATCACGGTACTGTGGCAACTGAGTGGCCGTTTTTTAAATTATGGGTGCAAGAAAATTTACCATTTTCCATAGTTTTCTAAAATTTTCGTGCTACCAACTACTGTGGCACCGTTTCAAGACCACCAGTACTTCTACTCGCACGTACGTACTGTACGTACAGAGTCTGAGGAGAGGTCGAAGGAAACGAGACGAGGTGAGGTTCACGGGTAATTACCGCATGGTAATTGGACGTACGCTGTTTGGAAGATTGCAATCCAGCCCGTTCATTGGTCATTGCTGATCGAGTCAGTGTACAATCTACAGTGTGCAGGTCGAGGACCGAGCGAGCGAACGAGAGGACTGCTACCGTGCTACGACCAGTAGCATCCAATGCATGCCCACACGTAGGAGGACTGTACTGCAAAAGGAACAGAGGCCTACCGCTTGCGGGGTGGTGTAGGACGGGCACACGGATACGGGGTGGTGTCGTGTCGTGTCCACGGGATCCTTGATCGATCAACGGCCCCATCTTCGATGCTGCTGCTGGTGCTAAACGCCAGTGGTGCTGGTGCTGCTCGCCGGCCGGCCCTTGGTCGCTTCTCGCGCTTGGAGACAAGGCGGGCACGCATCTCCTTGCACGCCGGGAGTTGATCGCAGTTCAATCATCACAGTATCACACATCGGGTTCCGCTGAGCGCGCGTGGGGGACTGGCTGTCTGGCTCGGGCTCCTAGCACCACACCGCTACAGGAACAGTGGTCGTCGATCCCCGGGGACCCCGGGCCGTCAGGTTGATCAGGTCGTCACAACGGGCAGCGTATATATATACAGTGCCCGTGACAATAATGTCGACGCATTACGCCTTTGACGTCTCGCCCGCGATTAGAGTGGCGATGACTATCAACTACTACTCCAGTACCAGTAAGTACATGCGTACTGAATTCAGCAGCCATCTATTCCTAGGCGCCAAAATACGAACAGTACTCTCCCGTGTGTACAAACGGTACAGTAGTACTGGTGGTGCAGCCGTGCTGGCACAGTGGCACACGGCACGCGACGTGACGGAGGACTGAGAAAAAAAAAAGATAGATATGAAGTAGTAGGCTCTATTATTAGCACCAACTTTCAGCTTTGTTACGCCTAGTTGTCTACTGATAATGCATCATCGATCCCACATCCCATTGACCATTTCTCATTGCATGCTCTGTCATGCGCACATGTGGCTTTTGTGATTTTGTCCATGCACGCGCCCACTTGAACCTTTCTTTTGTCTCAAGGAACCACACACATCGATCGACGACAGTACGACACCACCGCCCCTAGTCCCAACACTGGAACAGTACGTTTCGGCGGGCAGGGTGGGTCGTTGGTTCTCCGCGCACAGCTGGAGACGCATGATCGTCTGACAAGAAAACTTGTTAGACACTCGATTAAGAATGAGCAGGCGTACGTCCTTCAGTTTGTCAACGCGGTAGGCGTTATAGCAAACGACGACGAACACTTGCTGTTAATTATTGTATCCTTATTTGCTCATGCATGTGTCTGTATATAATACTTCTGAATATAATGTCACGTCCTTATCGTACGTATGCTCCATGAGCTGTGGTGGTGTGGGGACAGAAGGGCAGAGATCGGACCACGCACACGTATACGTACAAAAATGGGATCCAGCACGTATACGCCTGTATCACGTCATAAATTCAAAATGATATACCGCTTTCTTGTCAGGGCATTCTGGACCACGACTACTACAGATAATATCTGCAGGTCGATCGCGCTGGCTCATGCCAGCACAGCACCAAATTAAGCTTCGTTGCTCCTAGGACGGTATAAATGCACAGCACAGCACAAGCTCGCTATACAACGAACCAACCAACCGACCGATCGATACGCATAGGCATTTCATTCCCATTCCCCGGTCCCGACCCACCGTTGCACACCGGAGAGACCCATATAGCCAAATTAAGCAGAGCGTGAGCGTTCAAGGAGAGACCGGTTCCTGATCACACCAGCCACCGCCGGGCACGTCCCCATCGTCCACAGCACATAAGCCTATGGATGTCGTCCCCGACGCCACATGATATACGCCGCCCGTGGCATCCGCACCTGACCTGTGTCCGTGTATGTTTGGAAACGCGCGTGTGGACTGTGGTCCAGGCACCTCGACGCGCACGTATCTACATGTCAGCGCGCAGCCGTCGGCGTCGACGCCGAGGGGGAGACAGGGAAGGCCTGGAGAGCTACCCGTAACCTAACGCCCGGCGGCGCGCGCGGGGGATCGGACGGCCGCGCCAATGGCCGGGTCACGCGACGCGAGACGGAGGATCGAGGTGGTGCCTTGTGGTGTGACAAGTTAACAACGCGCGCGAGGGGAGTAAAGATAGCGGGGACGGCGACGCGGCAACCGACTCGGCACGATGGATGGGCTGCGGCGCCGATGCGGCGGCCGTGGTGCTGCGTCGAGGGAATCCGGAAAGGAGAAAGGGACGCGAGCCGCGCGGCCGCCGGGGTGCGGGTGCGGTGCCGGGGGCCCGGGACCATGCGTCGCTCGTCTCCTTCGGCTCATTCCGTCCGCGCACGCGCTGCTCCCGGCTTTGGACGAGAAGGGATAAAGGGCTCACCTATATCAGCCGTGGTAGGCGTGTAGGCGTGTAGGAGTGAATGACTAGGACATGGAGGGTATTGTAGAGCACTAGCTAACTTTCCAACCGGGCTAGAGCACAACGAAAACCAAAGTGGCAAATAAGCGAAAGATGGATCCGCGTGATCCACAGAAGAGAGAACGCGCCCAGCGAGCCAGATGAAAGCTCTGAGCCAGGACAAATCGACAGGAGTAATGCTGTAGACCTCCCTATGCAGCAGTTGGCGAGCTGTTCCATCGGGGAGCCATGCCGGATTCTATTCTGAGACCGTCATCGATTGCAGCTCTCTCACGCACACACCACGTCTTGGAGCAATTTTGCATCAGTAGCAATCACGGGGAGGCCATGGATCGAGGAGAGCAACCACAGGCCACAGATTTGGTCATGCATCCATCATTCAGCTCAGCAATTCACCTTGAGTAAAGAGCGTTTCAGGGCCGTACTCTCTATGCACACTTTCCAGTTTCAGCCACAGCAAGAATTCAACCTCTACGCGCTCTACGCTTGACCAGTGCAGACGTTGGTTCGTGCCGTCGCTGTCTACTCGTTACTCCTGCTTGTTGCTTTGCTATCAGAGGGATCAACGAGACTGTTTACGCGTGTACTATCCTCTTCTGTTGCATTTGCATATCTACAGTGTTCCCTAGATTCATTCAGGGCTATATACACGGGGAGGCACGGGAGCCCATCTGTCGTGCTCATACATTAGTCCGTCATCCCTCCGCCTCCCTGTAGACAGAAAGCTAGTACGCCAAGAAACCGCCTATTCAAGAGGGTTGCCTGTTGCCCTGTTCAATCTCACTCGTCTATGATGGCCAATCCCCAGCGCAAAAAAGCGCAGAAACTGGTCGAGTGCTCCTGCAAAAATCTTTGAATTGTTCGCGTTAAGTGGCCATCTAACTAAAATATAAGGACAAAGCAAAGTATATATAAACAAATCAAATATGGAAAGCAAAATGTCCTGGCCTCACATAGTCACATTTGATTTTCGAGATGATGCGCACACTTTACTTTTCTTCGTGGATTCGGCACTTAGCTTTCATATGCATGTTTCTCCCTCTTTTTCGAGGAAAAAAACAATCCCTTGGCCTTTTCTGTTTTTGGTGCCTTGATACTTCAGTTAAGTCGACTTTTTTGATACTCACAGCTGTGGAAAACTGCCAGTAGCGTAGTACCAATCAGAATGCATAGTCACATTATTAAGAAAAAAAATTCTACGAACGCATAAGCTACGTAACATTGTCATGACAAAGACTTAAAATCTTATATAAATCGCACGCACAACAATGTTTTCATGTCTCATTTTACATGACAGGCCAGGAAACATCTAAGAAATTTTCACAGAAGAAAATACCGTGCCACCTATTTTGTTTACTTAAATCGTGAAATCTGTTTTATATACTCTAACCATCATTACCAATAAGAGATGTTAAATTTCTCCATTAAAGAATTTTTGTGATCAATAGTATATTTTGTGAGAAATAGAGTGCTTAAAGTAAACTACTACTCTCTCTATTCTAAATTGTACTCCCTGCTTCCAAAATAAATGCGGAGTCAAACACTTTTAAGTTTGACCGTAATATTTATGATTATGCTACTAAATAAACATCATTAGATTAGTCATGTTATACGTTTTGATAAATAACTTACTTAAAGATATAAATGTTAATATTTTTATACATTTAGTCAAACTTGATATCTGTTGACTCCTCCAATATGAGACGAGCGTTTATATGTTATGTGACAGAGGGACTAAGTCGTTCAAGAATCTTGGAGAGTCAAAAACATCTCAAGTTTGACAAAAGTTATATAAAAATCTACAAAAAAGGTATACTATAAAAATATATTTAGTAAAATCCAATGATACTTAGCAGCATAGATGTTATTACCTTATTATTAATTAAATTTGAAATATTTTTGACTCTCCAATATTCTTTGAATGATTAACAATTTGGGAAGGAGGGAGTAGTATAGATATAATGTAAATTTTCCATCAATATGCCTAAGAAAACAAGTTACATAATTTATTGTATATATTTATATTAAATTTAAAGTGAACTTTCTTTTCACTCTATAGGGTTGTTTGGGAGTGCTCGGCTTTGCATTTTTCAGCTCTACTCCATATTGTTTTGCTAAACAATTTTAGCTTTATGCACTTAAGCGAGGAAAAAATATGAAGTTGTGAGAGCACCTAAAGGCGTCCGTGCTCCACAAACTCAAGTTTTTGTGGAGCTCGCTCCATATCTCGAGTTTGTGGAGCGAGTTCTGAGCAGCGTCCCAAACACCCCATAATATATGTGTGCCTTCCAAACTGGTTTTAAGTTTGATATTAACAATATTAACATTTATTAGAAATGTATTCTAAATTTAATTTAATAGCACTTATTTTGCATATAAATGTTAGTATTTTTATATAACTTTAGTCAACTTCAAACAGTTTAATATCTCGAAAATAGCAGTTGGGAAAATAGCATATGCTAGTTGAAAAACATATGAAAAAAAAAAAGGTACTACCATGTCATAATAATTTACTCCGCGCTAACATGAGCAATTCAGCACGGAGCAGACATTCATTCATGTCCGTTTGAAAACTGCGGTGCAGCTGTGTGCACTGCTGCACACTCTGTGCGCCTTGTCCCTCTATTTTAAAAGAAAAGCTCTGCTGGCGCTGCGGTCAAAGCCTGTATACTCGGCAGTTGTTTTAATCACTTGGTTTAATGAAGCTGACTGCGGGGGTTCTTTACAGCTAATCTCAAAGCACCGTCCGGCACTCCGCAGCGGCGGTGCGAAACACACTACTCCTGGCTGCAATCTTCTTTTCAGGACGCACGGGAAAAGAAGAATTATTCGGAATGTAGGACAAAGAGCCCGTGCAACAGCGAAATGCCGTGCCTGAGGAGGTTAACTGAACGTGATACAGAGCTGATTAGGGGAAAAAAAACCCAACCTGGTGGCTTATGATCAAATCAAGCAAGGAGCACACATGGCAGACACAGACAGGAATACAGGATAACATCTCATTCCCATCGAGTGCTAGTAGCACTCCATTGGATCTGGGCATGCTGGCTCACTCACTCTACCGCTCTAGAAAGACGCACACTTGGTGCAATCCCCGCGGTTCCAGCCCAATCAGCGCCAAATCTTTTGGCCTCTTGCCCCCACACAGCCATGATTACGCAGGCACGAGGCCAGGATGGTTTTGGTCACGGCACCACGGCAAGTCGGCCACCATGGTCCGTCCTCGTGCAGGCAGCAGCTCCGGACTGACGTCTGGTTCCCTTCGGCCCACGGGCAGCACCGCAGGCCGCCGCAGCATGGCAGACCTGGCATGCGTGCTTTTGAGCCAGAATTCGTTGCGGGCAACGACCGGCTCGGCATCGGGGCGGGCAGGCGCACGGCAGACGGCTCCCGCTTCCATTGCATCGCATCGGAGCCGTCGGTTACCCCGGTCCAACGGCGCGGGTTCGTGAGGTGAGGGGTCTGCGCCTGCGCGTCACTGCTCGTATTAAATCCGGTTGCTCTCCTCATTGTGAGCGCCTCTTCGCTGACTTGTTGGTAGCTCAAGTGGCGTTGTTGTAGGAGTAGGAGGTTGTAATACGTGCCACCTACTGAGCAAAATTTGGTCGTTTGCGCTTGGACGTGCTCGACCTCGGCAAATCATCCGAGTACTCCAGCAGTACTAGCTCGTAGCCAGCCGTTCGCTTCAACCGCTACGACTAGTGATGCTTTCCTTTCCTTTTCTTTCCCCATCCATCTGATCTGATCCTGATTAGATTAAGGATGCCGGTTAATGCTTGCACGAGTGTATTTTATGAGGACGTGCCGATGACATGCCACTGATAACTCGCTGCCTGTTCTGACACGGCTTACGTGGTCATAGTAAAATGTCACGGGCACATGCACAGTCCTAGAAGCCAGGCTAGTGGAACAGTAGAGGGCTTTGCTGCTTGCAGCTTGCTCCTGACGAGAGAGAGAGAAAAAGGGGGTTGAGGGGTACTGGTGCTGCTGCCTTCGCCACTCAGCTGGTATCTTTGGATCCCTTCCTTCCTCTTTTCCGGCGCCAGGACTCAGCTGGATATATGATCTGAACGACAACGAGCTTACCCTCCCCATTTCCAAATTCCACGGCATCCCCGACAACTACCTACCAGCCTGCTCAGCTTTGTTTTACTTTCACACATGTGGAAAACAAACAACCAAGGCCTGTCTATTTATTGCAATAATACTACTACTCACTGGAAACAGTTAACAGGGGCAGTCAATGTAGGAAAGCGCAAGGAATTGGAGGAATCTTTTGGCTGGTTAGCCTGGTTTCCAACCAAAAAGGAAGAGAGAACCAACCATGCAAGTGACACGCCTGATTGAGCTGTTAGCGTCTGTTTAAGAGAAAAGATCATCGCCGCCTGCTGTCAACTGCCAATGGTTTGGTTTCTTCAGAACAGAGAAATCAGGAAGTGTTTGGGTGACTAAATTTTGCCTGTCATTTTTCGCTGGAAACGCCCATGAGTGATAGATGAGCGTGCCTAGCAATTTGCACCTTTCTAAAGCTTTTTTTATCTCACCATATCATATCCTTTTCGATCTACGCACCGTTTAGGGGGCTTTCTGATCACGACTTAAAGATCTCCATAGGGTATTAGTAGGTGGTTAGCTGTTGCGAGTTCTACCCATCAGATTTGTACTGCTGCAGTTTTTTTGTATCAGCCCCAGCCCCAAAAAACAGCATTAACAATTTCCTTTTGCTCCGAACAAAACACAAGGCATCATCCGACACCGAACGATTGAGTAATATACCCTATGATGATCTATAACAATCTCTCATCTTCTGAAATCCTCGATAAAACAACTGTCTGGCTGGTGCTGGTGCCAAGGACGGATGCGATGCGATGCGACAAACAATGCATCAATTTCGTCTTTCAGTTGAGTTCCGTGCATCATCCAATGCACTTTCAAAAGCTGAAGGAGAGCTTTGGAGGCTAGCGATGTTCCACCAGCTGACTGCTCTTCTTGTCTTGGTTACACTCGCCTTGATTATATACGTACGCCATCCCCATGCCTGCCAGGTTTTATAAGAAGAAAAGAAAGATGGCTCGGTTGAGCTGTTAGCAGCAGATAGGAATGAATGAGTGATACGGATATATAAGATCAGGGACAAGTGTCGTAAATTAAACTCGCAAAAATGTATAAATCCCACCTAACGATTCGACCAGAGCTCTTGTCTGGTATTCGGAGCTAATCATCTTTCCTGCCCCCTTTTTTTTTAAAAAAAAAAAAGAGAGCTCGAATCCATGCATACTCCCGCCAGAGGTCAGATAAGATCAGACGGTGGAGATCGGAGAGGCTAACCGCGTGTGATCCAATCGTGTTTTGGGCGGCAGTTTGCTCGCATGATTTGCGTGGACAATGCGGAGGGTGGTGGTGAGCTGCTGCTCCGCATCTCGGTTGCTGTGGACGCGGCGGCGTAGGTGCCGGGCTCCAGCCCATCCACTCGCAAAAGCATCAGAAGAGATTACACATGCTTTATTTCTCGTTTTAGTTGAGCCATTACTAGTAAGCCAGTAAACCTGCTTTTATTTTAGTTTGATTTATTTCTCGTTTTTTCGAGTTCTACCCATCAGATCAGATTCAGATTAGTACGAATTCTGCCGTTGAGTGAAGACGTGTTAACATAGGTACGTATACGAAGCTGGCTTTACTGGCTGGCTTACTACGTAGTACAGCTCACATTAGCAGACAACCCAAAGTTGTGACGTCGTGGGCTGTGACCATTCAGTAGGAGTACGTACCAGTGGTAGAGTACTGGTATGACTTTTGAGTAGGCAAAATGATTCCGAACTACTACTACTACCACCGGTAGAGGAGTGCCATCACACACATGATTGCATCTAGTGTGAAAGTTGAAGTTGGTTGCTAGCATTGCACTTGACTACTACTACTTGAGCAAAAACTGTGAATGTTTTGATTTTTTCCACCCCAACAAAAATAAACAAAACCACAGTAGCCTCTTCAAACAGTGCTACAGTACTACCACTAGAGCTTAAAAGAAGAACTCGTCCTACAATTTGTGATATCCATTTCATCACTGTTCTAAGTAACGTTTTCTGTCGCTGTCATTTCTCCCAACTTTGAGGTGATGTGTAATTCTCTGCTGCCATCACGCACTAAACCTGTTTTCCTCTCTCTGATCAGAGGACAGATTAGTAGAGCTGCAGATTGCAGAGCTCCCTCAACTTTTCCCCACCCCACCACCACCACCACTTTCTTCCCGTCTCCTCCCTCCCTCGCCCTCGCTGGACCCTGCTGCCTGTGCCTGCCATCGCTCGCTTTTGAGCCCACCTACCGGCAGCGCCAGCGCCCTCGTAACAAAAAGCACCCGCCGCACCGGCACCTCCATTCCCCCACCTCTCCTCCCCCCTTCAAACCAAAACCAAAAACCAAACACCACCAGCCCCATACAGCAGCAGCAGGGCCGAGAGCCGCCGCATTGCCGAACCGGGCGGGCGAGCCGCAGTGCAGCAAGCGCCCCCACACCGCACACGCGCCGCGCCGGGGAGGCACCACCACCCTACGCGCTTTGTTGGCCTGGCGCTCGCTAGTAGCAGTAGCAGCAGCAGCAGGCTAGCAGCGGGAGGGAGGAGGAGGCGGGCGAGATTCCAAAGGGAAAAAAGCCCGGGGGAGCAAAAGGGTGGAGGCGAGGTGCGGAGGGCGTGAAAAGCGGCAGTGGGGAGGAGGGGGAGTCCCAGTCCAATCCAATCTAGCCGGACCACGGCCGACGCGGCTGTGACTGGCTGGAAGGCAAGTGTGCTCGGCAAGCGACGCACGCACGCCACCGACACCGACAACCCCCGCGGCGATCGGAGCCAAGCGCCAGATCCAAACACCGCCGCCGGAATCGCGGCGGAGTCCGGCGCCCGCCCCGGATCTGCATTCCGCGCAGGAGCGCTCCTCCCTGACCGCCTCGCGCCCTCGTCTCCCCAGGTAATCAATCACCCGCGCGTCCTTCCCCCATGAGGGGCCTGTTTGATTTGTTTTCCCTGTATATATCCGACGTGATTGCTTGCTCTTCCCGTTCGTTCGTGTGCGCAATGTGTGTAGCAATTTTTACTAGGGATTTTTTTTGATCATCTGCTTCGATAGCAGAGCCTGCATACTGTGTTCCTCTGTTCATGCCGATGTCGCCCTCTCTGAAATTTTACTGTACAGTTTAATGTTTGAAACCAAAATTTCTCTGAATATTCCCCCCTCACCGCGCCGCGCCGCTCGCTTTGTTGTTGGTTGAGGTTCCGCCCTCCGGGCTCTCCGCTCCGTGTTTCGTTGTCCTTTCTGGACGGAACTGTTGCAGCGGGGCGGCTGTTCCACGCGGATAGTGGCGCTCCGACAAGCCGTCGTGCTGCGCTCCCTGCCCCCCTCCTTCTATGCTTTAGTTTCCCCCTTACCACGCTGGCCTGCTTCTGATGAACTCGTTCTCTCCTCACGCATGGAACATTCCAATCCATCATCAGAAGCCCATCTCGCGCACTAGTCGATTTTTGTTTTTATTTTTACCGTGCTTTTTGTAGTTTTGTTGACCGTGCAAGAATACGGCCGCTTCACTACCCCACGGGAATAACTGCTACTGCCAATTATTAGTAGAAGACGGAGATGAGGAGGGGCGCGCCACAAGAACACCACAAGGACAATGATGCAGCGGGGGCGTCCATCTGGTTAAAGCCAAAATCCACCGAGCGGAGACTGCCATCAATGTCCGTATCGAGTTTGAGGTAGTAGTAGCTCCGAGCTTTTAAGCCGCGTCACGCGCGCCTTCTTTACGGCCGGAACCACCAGCTCTTTTCACCGGACGCAGATTTTGCTAGAACTGGCGGGGGCAGCAGTAGGCGTCCGGTCAGGTCAGGTCATCTCTGCCGGGATAAACATGTGCGACCCCCACGCCGGCAATTACTTCCGCGGGCGTCTTTGGTGCCCGTCTTAACTGCGGTTCTTGCCCGGGCGGCCTGCCTGCGGCTGCGGTTGCCGTTCGCGGCTGAAGCTCTACTACAGCCTGTGCGCCTGTCAGCTCTCAGCTGCGCCCAACGCGAGATTATGGTCCATGAGTATAGATACGGCGTCAATTAAGCTCTGGTTGGTGCGCACACATACGCTTACTTGCCCGCGTCAATGCCCCTGGCCTAGTTCTGGCATGACGGTGATCGGATCGGGTGCACTGTGCTGTGCTTGCAACTTGGCCTCGCGTGGGGGCCGCCCGCAACGACGCGTGCTGATTGTACCGCTCCTTCTTGCTTGAAGGATTGGTTTCCCCTTTTATGCTGGGATTCGATTCTCTTGGCCTGCCTGACCCTGACCCTTGCCTTGTCCCTATATAGTACGCTGTGACTCCACTGTGGCAGAAGCTTCTGCCTTTCGATGATTGGAGCTGTACGTCTCCTGCCAGTGGAATGTTAACATACTTGAGCTGGTGAGGTACGTTTGGATTTATGAAGAGAACCCTAAGTGGCCACACTGCGGACTGATTGGAGTAGTTGATGGTATTATTGGTATTCTTTTCTGACCATATATAGTGGGCGATTATGAACTTAAGCGCGCGTAGCACTTGCCCAACAACCGGTGTTTTACTAGTTATATTCAATTTGGGCTTCTTGATGGCATGGAAGTGTCTTGTATCCAAATGCAGAAAATACATTAGCTCATTTGTCAGAAGGCTGGAGCCATACGTTAGTTTCCTATCTAATGTCTTCACAGTTTCTGTATTCCTACAGCTTTACTTCACGTGCTTTTGGTGTTTCTAGTCTGTGCAAGTGCATAAAGTATGGCTTCTTTAATGTGTTCCATTTAAGGTTATTTTCTTAAATTTGGTTAACTGATCTCAGAACAATACTGTACTGATTATCTTGTGGTGTTGCTTTGAAGATAGTTTTTGGTTGACTGTTTTATTTGTTTGTCATCATATGCTACTAGCACTGTGTGTGGAAATCTGCATTCAATGTAACAATGGTCATGTTAGTTCATTTTTCTAGAGTTACACGTTGGTTTCATGAGAAGTCTGTCTTTAATATGCTTTATTTATATGGTTGTCAAATTTCATGACTAAATAGTTTAACTTCATTTAGTTTTTAGTTTTTCTTCTACCTGTACTCAATTTACCAGTTTTGTAGCTGACAACAAATACTCGCATCTTATTAGATACTCTGCAAGCAATGGATCGACGCAGCTGGCCTTGGAAGAAGAAATCATCTGATAAATCATCAAATGCAGATGTGTTGCAGAATTCTAATCATGCAGAACAGGTTTGCCAAGAGTTCTTGTATACTATTGAGTTAGATTGATCTAAGTCTCTGTATTATAAGATAATAGTATAATAGTATTAACCTCCTATATTCTACTCCCTTCATTCCAAATTGTAAGTAGTTCTGGCTTTTCTAGATACTGTACATTGCTTTTGATAGTAGAGTGTACCTAAGGATGCCAGAAGGAAGATTTGATGGGTGCATTTGCACATGGGAGTGTTCTGAGTTAACTGATGCCACTTGGTTGTTGGTCATGCAGCCATCTTTCTTTAGTTCGTTTTTCCTTCAGCAATAGGGTACATTGTTCTCTCTATTTCTCTTTCATAAACCATGGTGGTGTGGCAAAGGGTCACATACCATTGGCATAATAATGGCTAGAATCAGTTGGCCATTTTCTTGTTTCACCTTTATACATCAAAAGCTGGTTGGGCAGTAATCCTATTCGTTATGGTAACCTGATTGATAAGTTTTGACATATCTTTAAAGTATTCTTCTGCTAAAACAAGTTCTGTTCTCTGCAGGAAGATAAAGCTCCAAAATTTGTGCAAATTTCACCTGAAACATATGCACATCTAACTGAGTCAGAGGAAAAAGTAAAAGTTTTAGAAGAAAATATGAAGGTCTTGAATGAAAAACTCTCTCTGCGGCACAATCTGAGATCACAACTAAAGATGCTCTTGTGAAGCAGCATGCAAAAGTTGCTGAAGAAGCTGTATCAGGTACATATAAGATGACTAATTTTCTTTTTGTAATATATTTATGTTAGTCGTTTTCCTTTTTTTTTTGGATAGGATAATTTAGTAAGTTGGCCTGATATTTGGTTATGATTTATAAAAATAGGCTGGATTCTGGATGGAAGTTAGGTCGTAACAGTCTCCTTTTCTATAGATTTTTCAAAAGGATACAGTTTAGTTTATGAGATAACTAATACTAAATGTATTTGTGACATAATTTATGTTTTGGCATGCTAGGTTGGGAGAAAGCTGAAGCAGAGGCCTCCGCACTCAAGCTTCAGCTAGAAACTGTTACACTGTCTAAGCTAGCAGCTGAAGAAAGAGGTGCACATCTGGATGGTGCATTGAAAGAATGCATGAAGCAAGTAAGGACTGTAAAGGAAGAAGGTGAGCAGAAGCTACATGATGTAGTCTTTGCAAAAACCAAACAGTGGGAGAAGATAAAGGCCGAGTTCGAAGCAAAATTACTTGAATTTGAACAGGAACTTATAAGGGCTGGTGCTGAGAATGATGCACTCACAAGATCACTTCAAGAGCGGGCAGAACTGCTGATGAAAATTGATGAGGAAAAAGCTCAAGCAGAAGCTGAGATTGAAATCTTAAAAAGCACAATCCAGTCAGGCGAAAGGGAGATAAATTCACTAAAATATGAATTGCATGTTGTCTCCAAAGAGCTTGAAATCCGCAATGAAGAAAAGAACATGAGTGCACGCTCAGCTGATGTAGCAACTAAACAGCACCAAGAAGATGTCAAGAAAATATCAAAGCTCGAAGCTGAATGCCAAAGATTACGCGGGCCTTGTTCGAAAGAAGTTGCCTGGCCCTGCTGCACTAGCTCAAATGAAAATGGAGGTGGAGAGCCTGGGTAGAGAGTATGGAGACCACAGAGTACGGCGGTCCCCTGCAAAGAATTCTAGTTTCCATCGGCCAATGTCTCCTATGTCTCCTGTTCCTGATTATGCAATAGAGAACATACAGCACATGCAGAGAGAGAATGAGTTTCTGACTGCTCGTTTGTTGACAATGGAAGAAGAAACCAAGATGCTTAAAGAGGCATTGACAAAGAGAAACAGTGAGCTGCAATCTTCACGAAGCATGTATGCTAAGACAGCAGGAAAGCTCGAAGCTTGGAAGTTCAAATGTTGACTGGAAACCAACATAAGAGTCCATCAACTCCAAACATGGATATTCACTTTGATGGTGCACTGAGCCAAAATGGAAGCAACCCACCTAGCATGACTTCCATGTCTGAAGATGGGGTAGATGATGAAGGAAGTTGTACAGAATCTTGGGCCAATGGTCTCGTATCTGAGCTCTCTCAATTCAAAAAGAGAAAGCGGCCAAGAGCAGTGCGACAGAAAGCTCCAATAGGTTGGAGCTCATGGATGACTTCTTAGAGATGGAGAGATTAGCATGTCTGTCTTCTTCCGAAGTTAATGGCAATGGCAGTACTGTTGACAAAATGAAGATAGATGATGTTGGGGCTACTTTGTCTGGCTTTACTGAAAGAGATGGTGTTAAAGATTTGCAGTCAGCTTCACCAATGTCAGAAACTCCATCTAATAATAAACAACGTCTATCTGAGAAATCCTCCCTTTCAAAACTCCAGTCAAGAATATCTTCCTTACTGGATTCTGAATCACCAGAGAATAATGCTGGAAAGTTACTTGATAGTATCAGAAACATTCTCAAGGATATTGAAGATGAGGCAGATTCAGTGAATGCAAATGGGACTCATCATTCAGATGGGACGTTAAGTTCAGAGAGCAGATGTGCCATGGGTCAAGAACTTAAGAATGCCATATTGAAGATTCAAGACTTTGTCAAGTTACTTGATCAAGAAGTCTCCAAGTTTCAAGGCCAGTCATCTGATTATGATGGGCTATGTGAGAAAAACACAACAGTTCTCTGCATTAGTTGACAAAGTTCTGTCAAACGATGATGTCCTAAATGATATTGTCATAGCACTGTCTGTTATCTTGTCAGAAACTAGCCAGATTAAGTTCACATTGTTGAGAGACAACAGCATTGAAGCAGAAAGTAATAACTTAGATTGTGTTGATAAAGTGACTCTACTTGAAAATAAGGTGCAGCCTGAGCCAGTAAAAGACAATGTTTCTGGTCTCTGCCCACTGTTGCCTCATTCATCTTCTGATCCTGAGTTTGAGGGGCCTGCTGATGCTGGATTTGATGTTAAGACTGCAGTGAAGGTATGCTCGCCAGAGGAATATGAACAACTTAAATCTGAGAAGACAAATTTGGAGGGAGAACTAGCAAAGTGCAATGAAATAATAGAAGAAACAAAGGTTAGGTTAAGTGATATGGAGAAAAACCTGGAAGACCTCACATCTAAGCTGGCTGACAGTGAGAAATCAAATAGCTTGAGTGAGACACAGTTGAAGTGTATGGCTGAATCCTACAACTCACTTGAATCAAGGAAAATTGAATTAGAAAATGAGATAGAAGTGTTACGGTCCAAAATAGATGCTTTGACAGCTGAACTCTCTGATGAAAGACAAAGTCATCAGGAGGACTTAGTTAAATACAGAGATCTCGAGGAGAAGATGGAAAGGTTAAATTCAAATGCTTTGAAATATAGATTGCCCTCGACTTGATTTCTCTTCTGACTTTCTTTTATGACGTGAAGGTATGAGATGGAGAGGAGTTCAATGCTTGTGGATGAGGACCCAGACACCAAGTCAAAGCAGGTACAGTAGTTAGGTTTTTCCATTGCTATTGTCTATGTTCTTCATTCATTTGTTGCATTTTAATCTTGATGAAAAGTACTGGCACTGGAAGCACACCTTATGATGCGTGAGTAAGTGCTTCCAGATCAATAAATATGGCAGTACTAGATCACATAATGTACTCAAGCACTAAATTTATTTGAAACTTTTTCAGGCTTACTTGAACTGTAGTTTGTTATGCAAACTACTAAAATTTTCATGATACCAAATACTGTGTGTAGCTGATTTCGTATTTAAATGATAACAGGAGAAAGAGATAGCGGCTGCAGCAGAGAAGCTGGCAGAGTGCCAGGAGACTATATTGATTCTTGGCCGTCAGCTGCAATCTATGCGTCCTCCAGCCGAGTCACTAGGCTCTTCACCTAATCGGCAACGCATGGAGGAGTTTCTGCAGGACGCTGTAGGAACTACTGCAGGAGAATATTCCCAGAAGCCTTCAGGCCAACCTGTTACAGACCAGGATATGCTTGGGACAGGAAATGTGTCCCCTATCAATGGACACAAGACACACATGATCCCTTCTGAGGCGGATGGAAGCCCTTTCCTTTCTCCAAACAGCTCCAAGCGCCCTAAGCATCGATCAAGATCCTCTTCGTCTTCCTCATTCACCAACCACCAGTTGCCAGACAAGCAGAGCCGAGGATTCAGTCGGTTCTTCGCGAAGACCAAAGAGTGAAACTTCTCGGGATCGCAGTATCAGGTTTGTTGATTATTGGCGCCAATTGGGCAGGATGGTGGAGGTCATGAATTTCTGTAGAGCTAGTGAGGCAAAGCCTGCTTGTGCGTTCTCTCAGGCCAGGTCACGCCTCTGGGTTGCTGGAATAATACTCAGCTTGTAGTCGAGCGGGTTGTGGCGAGAGTGTGTGGGGGAATGTAAGTTGTCAGTCTCTTCTTCTAGAGCTTTTCTGGGTTGCTGTGTGTTTGAAACCTCACTAAAACCTCACTGTACATGTGCTTACTTGCTTGAAGGAGCATGGCTGTTGGTTTGTGTTTAATCCTCTTGTGAATTAACCTGTGTGTATTGTCCTTGTACTGGTTTCATGTACAGTTAACCTGCGTAATTTAAAGTATTGATGTACGTATTGTGTCCTGTTGATCAGTCTGCAATCCTGCAGTCCGCGTACGATGCTATAGGGTTTGCGTGGTGTCATTTTATACAGTTTCTTCTCGGTTTTCCAAAACAAATACAAGTAATACCTATAACCACGTGTACAACTGACTGAGCTATTATAAGAAAGTAGCCTACATTTCAGTTTTCATGCCAAATAATACCACGTTGGTGCGATCAAAGAATAATATGTTCAAGCAACGTGCTTAGTCCAGCATCTCCGCCTTATACGTCAGTGCTGACGTGGACATGACAGCAACGGTCTCTTTTTGAAAGGACAGCAACGGTCTTGGCACCAGTAAAACCCTTTTTGGTGGAGTTTATCAAGGCTTCAATAACATGGATGTCCTCTAATCAAACTTGCTTCATTCAATAAATTGGATCATTGGAATACATGATGTTTGGGGTTGTTTCTCAAGGCTTCAGTAACATGGATCACCGGAATAGACGATGGCCTTGTTTAGTTGGCAATTTTTTTAATCTCTCTCCATCACATCAACCTCACATCAATTTTTAGGCATATAAATGGAAATAAATGTAGATAAAAAAAAAATTAATTACACAGTTTGATTCTAAATTAGAGACGAATCTTTCAAGCCTATTTAATCCATGATTGGATAATATTTACCACAAACAAATCTTAACGTCTTCAAAGATTATCAAATTCTAACTTTCTAACATTTGCCTTAGAAATATTTGCCAACTAAACAAAGACCGATGTCTCGTCCAATAAATAAATAAAAATACTATACAAGCAACATGCTCCATTCAACTTTGCCCTTTAATGGAGCACCCTACATAGCCCATGTAAGCATTGGCTCCTCGCGGAAGAGGCGACACCTCGTCCACTCTACATACTAGGAGTAAACATACTCCCGATTCAATATTCCAGGGCGAATGGTGTTTAGATTTATAAAAGCTGTGACCAAACATTAAGTTAGTACAATGTCCACTGAAAAATTTATTATGCTCTTTTTCTCGCAAAATATTAAGCATATATCGGAAAAAGTCAAATTGTACAGGGCATGACCAACATATTCCAACTTATTCACAATGTTTAGAACATACGGAGTAAATACAAACTTGAACCTACAGATTTAGATTCAAAACGCATGAGATGATATCGATTCTTTAGCAAATAACATGTTATAAAAGAAATTAAGAACCAGAACATATTTATTGACTTTTCCTTTGATCAAAATAGACGTATGCGTGTATTGTTTCGGAACAGACGGGATCATATATATATCCGGTAACAAGACCAAACTCGCAAGAACGATATAATCCAACCAGTACAAGTCTCCTTTGTGCACGAGCTGGTAACCGCGCTGCTTCTTACACAGAACCACATTCCAGGAAGGGGAAACACTTCTCGACAAAGCATGTAAAACATGCCTAAAAATAACTCTAGAAAACAGAATGTGCACAATTTAACTAAACTACCTTACATAATTCAGTTCTCTATAGTAACATACACTCCTCCAGATGCGAACAAGAAAAGAATGTCAAGGAAAAAATTGATCTGCAAGATCGGTACCGCACAACAATATGAACTCCCCCAGCAACTAAATGATTAATAACAGAACAAAATGGGGGAAAGGAGGAACACAATGGGATTCCATTTAAACAAAGAAAAACTTACACGGTGATGTATACTACTATGTATAACATGGTGCTCAGCATCAGCAGGATTGGAGCACGAGTGGGCCAACCCAAGTGCTGAACATATCACTAAGGGCCACCTGTACATCACTAGAGCCATGCTCGCAGCTTATGAGCCCAGCGAGAAGGGGGAAGAACTGGCCAAGGTTCTTCTCAAAAGCCGAGTCACCTAGTCCGCTAATAGCTTGCAGGGTTGAGACAACAAGAGGTGCTCTTGCTGCAAGTTCCCTTCGCTTTGATGAACCAACAGGGATAAGCCAATGGCCTAGTGGCTGTGTGCCACTGGAAAGCTGAGAAGGTCTTGCTGTGCTCAAGTAAACCTCAAGTACCTCCTTGCACAAACCAATAAGGTGACTCTCCACCTCTGAGCTTCCATGATCAGGAGAGCTGTCCAAAAATATGTTTTGAAGGATACTGAGGCACAGCTGGTATGACTCATTCTCAAGCCGCAACAATGGTGGGTCCTGCATTTGCGTCATAGATCCCAACTCTTGCAACTTGGAACGCAGATCACTATCACTGTTTATTTTGTGAGCATGTGCAGCAACAGTGTGCAAGGCCTCGAAGAGGATTACTGTATTCTGTGCTGATAATTGTGCTCTGTACATGTTATATACCTCCATCACAGCCTACACAAAGAAATGCATAAAAGTAAATACAGCTGGCACTATCATATAGAAATTACCAACCTCATTTTTGAGAAGTTAAAGCAGATACTGCATAAAAATAACAATTGAAAAAACTAGGAAATAAGTTTTTTATTGAGCGGACAAGAAATGGCTGAGAAATGCTCTACAGGAGCAGGGGGTTATTCTGAATAAATTTTGCCTATTATGTTTAGTCTGTCTAATAATTATGTTTAGTTTGTCTAATAACTAATGAGATCACCATCATCAGGAACCCCAAAAGAAACTTCAAGATAGGAGGGCGCAGAACTATATATTTTTCTTATTTTATGGGTTAACATACTTTTATAAACCCACACCTATGTTATCAACCCTACATAAACATGATGTGGCATTGCCAAAATTTTTATTTTTCTCAATCTCATCTACCCATTCGAAATTGATGTACCAGATTCAAAGACAGAGCTCTGAGAAAAAAATATGTATCCAGACATAAAAGCATAATATCGAAGCCTACATACCTGAATCAATAGAAGTTGTACAGCAGCTCTACATTTGGCATCACCTATTGCAAAGTATAGATTCCTTGATCTAGAGGATTCTTCATTGTCATCCGCTAATGGTTGAGATTCATCCTCTCTATTATCTGCAGAGACTCCATTTTCTGTTGGCACATTTTCCAGGTAAGCTCCAGATGAAATATAAGTGAAATCAGGAAGCGTCTCAGTGGCAGCTTCTTTCAATGACAATACAACCTCTAGCCATTTATCATCCACAAACATAGATCCAGCACTGCTCATCAAACGAACAAATGCAGCAATACCTATACCAGCAAGACTCTGATGAGGACGCTTTATGAAACTTGTCAAGAGCAGTAGAACCTTCTTTAGAAGGGGATTAACTGTATCATAGAACTTAACAAAGAGATCTACAACCAACTGAAGTGCCAGAGTGCATGTCTCGTATAACCAAGCATCTTGATCAAGTTCTGCAGGATCATTTTCCACACTTTGGCCTTGTGGAGAACTACCAGATGGATCAATAGCATGGCGTACATAATCAAATATTGGAAAAAGCACTGAATCGAACACCTTCTCCCATAAAGGCAGAGAGAAAAGATGGCCATGGTTTCTTAATGTGTCAAATAACACTTGCAAAGCACTTTTCCTGATTTCTGGTCTTAAGTCAAAGGTAAGTTCAGACAATCCTGCAAGGTTTTCAAATAAAAAGTAACATTACCACATGCTCTGGAAATATAATAATTTCAACAGCAAACAGCAGAAGAATAGCCAAAAAAAAAGAAAAAAAAATACCCGCTAGTAAAGGAAACCAAAAGTGTATATGGTCTTCCTTGTCAACAAGAACTGTGCCTTCCTGCTTTCCATCATTAGCCAAATGAGGCGAAGGTGGATTACTGTTTGAAGTATTGTCCTTCAGCCTTGAGGATCCAATATCACCTTCGGCCAACTTTGCCGCGCAGAATCGAAGAAATCCAATTGCATTAAGACTTATATCCTTGTTGAACCTGCTGTTAGTAAACGCAATAAGACAGTTCACGCAATCATTGAATGTCGTTGACTCAGTCTCTCTGTAATGTACGGAAAGTACTCCCGCAAAATCTTTTCTATAATTTCAAAGGCCAATAGTACAATATTTTTGTGATCGTCGTATGACGCTGTCGCAAAGACCTGAAAGATGTAAACCAGCAATCGATGTTCAGGGATGAAAACAAGAATGTTCCAGAGGTCTTTAGTTAAGTGCTATGGTACATGAGTGGAGGTGTCATACCATAAACATACTCTTCCATCCTGACTTCACATGATTAACACGGGCCAATACCATTTGAGAGACACATCTGATGATAAGTTCTCTGATCTCAACAGCTCGGCTCTTCCTCATTACAACAACAAAAGGCTTCATAAATTCATTTTGGAAATTGTAGTTAGCAAGCTCCTCACGCTCCAGGAACTTCATAGATAATTGTCGCAAGGAGTCCATAGCAAATATTGCGATTGAAAGATTTTCTGAGCAGCCAATTGTGAAAAAAATCAGACAAGACATGCCATATACTTGACCAAACAAGCCTGATGCGGTTCATATTGTAATGCCTACAAGAAGGGCAAAAGGAAATCACACACTGTCTATAAGACAGAACACAAGTGTAAACAAACATATTGCAATGCAGTAATGATTATAAAGCCTCAGATTCCTTACGCTATCTCGACTATCTTTGTCAGACTAAAAAAACTCGTGGATCAGAAGCAGACCGTAATTCCTCCATTGAAACCTTACAGAGAGCCTTCACAAAATCAATTATACCCTCGCTGTTGAGTTTTTGACTTCTTACAAATACACGGTTCATTTCAGCCATCCCAACTTGCTCCAAGAGGCTTGTCACCTCATTATTCATTTGATCCACACCAGAAGCTTTGCCACCGACACCAGCACTGTCATAGGAGCCTCTTTTAGAAGCTGAAGTAGCATTAGGGGCCTTCTTTTTCAGGACAGGAAGAATTGATGACTTAGCCTGTTTTGATTTATCAAGGTCTGGCTGCTGCAGCGCAAAGAAAGTGGCATCTGGAGGTGCTCCCTCTCCAACAAGATGTAGATTTTCAAAACGAGAAACACATGTCAATATATGCTCCCATGCTTCTTGCAAGTAATTTCCATCTTCATCTGCAATTAATAGAATTGCCTGTGAGGCAATCCACCACCACAACAAGAGAACATGAGAATGATAAATGATTTTCAAACTAAGATATGGAAGATTGCAACTAGCAGCACAATATAAGGTAAGCATGTCACAAAATGTACAATAAGGCATTCAGATCACAAATCAGAATGGATGAAGAATGGAATCTGCAAGCTGAGAATGGGGACATTTGCTCCATGATTAGATGTCAAGAATACTTTGCTCAATGTGACAATGCAATATTACCATATGTTCAATTCATCCCATCATTAAACCAAGCAGCCAACTCAGAACCAACTCCTGTCTTTTTGCGAGTGTCACTACTCACTACATCAATCAAGCTATCAAAAAGTATTTTTCCAAATTTAGCCTGGACCCATATGGCAGATAAATGGGTTGAATTTTAAACTTGCCATTAAAAGGAAGCAAACTTCTAAGCACCATGGTTTCATTTAATATTTGTTACTTTTCAACAAGCACTAGGAAGAGAGAGAATGCTACAGCCAAGTGACCAGATGGCTAACAGTTATGTCTTAATAAACAGAGCAAACCTTAATGGCTTCCACATTTTTCTGCTTAATATCAGCAGCAGAGTGAAGTGATGTAAACTTAGCAAGTGAAGTGATAAATGCATCTCTTTGAGTCTTCATTGACATGGCTGCAGTAACATGGATTGCAGAGCGAAATCCTTCAAGGCACTGGGATACAACAATTTCATCATCGCTCTGGTCAAGTGGAACACTGAATGCTGCAAGCATAGGAGCCCAGCAAACCTCAACCATGAACTTCAAAACAACAACATCTGTGGCTGGATAAAATACAGACCTGATTGTTCCAAAAAAAAAAAATAGATAAGACATTTATCTGATAGATTAAATGTCCAAATGTAATTCATAACCATAAATATATTGTTAGCAAAACACAAAATGCTGAAATAAACAAGCATCTTATTCTAGCTCAGCTGATACCACTACACATCTAAACGTCTAAAATAACTTACTTCGGACATGCGGGCCTTTTCTTTAAATTGCTCCTGCATATGTTTAATGAGGTCATCACTTGTTTCCATAGATGAACCTCGCCATGCGTCTTATCAATGTTAAGAATGTTATCCAACCCAAGAATTTTGTTAGAACTTGTTGATTGTTGCTGCTGTGGAACAAATTCATCTTCTTTCATCTTAATCTCTTTTTTCCAAATCCTTTCATACAAGGATCTCATAAATTCTTCAGGTAGGTCTTTCCCATCATCGATACCACGATTGTTTCTAATGAAATCTTCTGGTGACATCTGCATCAATTAACATGTTACATAATTGTGTAGCCAGAACTCCACAAAAGAACCTTCACCACAAGAAAGTACCTTATTTTTGACCATTGGGTTATGTGCATCAGTGTTAAGCATTATGACTGAATAAGCCAGGACATAAGCTGTATCTGCACTGGAAAAGGCCTTTGGATTACATTTGCAGTAACGCTCTGCAAATTTTTTCCATAATCCGATCAATCTTTTGAGCTTCTCCAGGCAATCTGAAGCCTTGAAGGAAAGCTCTAATTGCTTCATCAAACTCCAGTTCTTGAAAATCAAATGAGTCAACATATGCATGCATGACTTTCAGCGATAAATCTTCCCTTTCACCTAAATAATCACCAATCATAGTCTTGTTCAAGCCAGAAGCACTTTTTAGGAACACGGCAATCTCCTCTGGTGACTCCCCACCTTGCTTGCTTTAATGAGGAACTCAATCCCCTTCTTCGGCTTCCGATTAAACAAAGAGATACCCTCCTGTTATTCAGACATAATTAATCAACCACATAAGAAAGAAATCATCAGATACAATGGAGAACTGAAGATGCAGCAAGTTGTATAGCAATAAGCACATTCCCACCAAGAACAGAAAGCAAAATAACTAGTAGTATAGTATCATCCACCTGAAGCTCTATCTTGTAAGCTCGCCGTTGCTCCAAAAGATGCAGCCTCTGAAATTCCATTTGATAGCTCAGAATGTGAATCAGATGCTTCACTAGATTCATCTCCATTGTTATCTGCCTGCGGAACCTCATTGCCACCATCATTGTCATTCTTCTCTGATTCTACATTAGGAGAAGCAGGATCTGGAATCCGTAGCTGCTTATTCATCCAATCTCCCATTGACCTCAGAATAGCAACTAAGCATTTCATTGCTTCACTTTTCATTGTGGTATCCTGAGGTGGTACCAGTGTGGTAGGGACACCAGCAGGAGGTCCTTGGGCTGTCTTTAGTAGACCATTCACCATCCTATTGGTCAAAACATTAAGAAAAAATATCACACAAAGAATAGTAAATAATAAATATAAGCAATGCTGAACCAGAGCACTAAGAAAAACTGAATGATCCAGTACCTCTCAAATATGTTTGATGAGTGGACATCACAATCGTAATTAAGGAAAATATCAACTAGGATTTGAGAATCACCACAGAGCTTCTCCAAAAACGAAGAACAATCATCTTTGCCTGATAATTTGGTTGAGCAATATTTTCCAAAACTCTCAAAATGATCATTGGAAAGAATACACCAATCTCTGCCTTCAATCCTGGTCTGAATCTTGCCACTAAGCTAATAAAAATTGAACAAGATAGCTGGAAAACAATCATATGCGATGAGGCACAGTTCTTTAAAAGTGACAGGCATAGATACTGCTTGATAGCACCAAGAAACCTGGACATGTTAAAAAATCTTGATCAAACAAGAATCCTCCGAGAAAAATTAAAACTAATCAAGAAAATGGGTTACACAGCTTAATAGAATAGCAACACAACTACTGTGCAACAGATATCAACTACTGATTATATCAAGTAACATGACAAAAGGTGCTGTTGTACATAGAATATTGAATAGTATTTGTAATATTTATTGGTAGGTTGGTAATATATATTCCCATGCTAACACTTTTTTAATATCAAGCATTTCTTAGCAGAATGATTCCTGCCCATCAAGTAATTTAAAGCACCAGTATAAACAAAGGCAACTGAAATAATCGCTGACACTACCATAAGTGATGTTCCTTGCTAAATTCAATGAAAAACTGCTTACACGTTGTAACGGCATTGTAGGGGAGGGCAACAGTCTATATATATTATTATATTTCCAAGCTCATCATGCTTTCCAGTCATTTATAGATTCTTTGCTTCTAGCACAACACAGTTTGCCGATGAAGGAGGCAACTGATAAGTGTCATTGAAAAATGAATGTAACCTTTGCTTCTGAAAAGCTAACTACCTATTACTATACTCATTTGTATTCTGATAAAACCTAGTCAATCCAAGAGAAGAAATACTTGCACATTTGTACATTGTAAGATAAAACATGTTCCCTACTGGCAATTCCAGCTCATTTTCCAGTCAGGTAGTTTCATTCAATTGCCAGTGATAATTCTTGTAGTACAAACAAAGCCAGATGGAGCATGAATTCAATTAACTAAATAATACAACGAATTGCATGAAGATTAAAATCAATAGCTTTGGGGAACACCTCTCCAGGTTCCTTTTTCCAGGACATCAGAGAAAGTCCAATAGGTTTCTGTTTCAAAGTCTAAGCAATAATCAGTGTGACATATCAGTTTAATCCCTACCAGATGCAATTAGGAATTCAATATTTTTTTCCAAATTTATTGACATAGGCATACATCAAAAACACTATCACCATATCAATCCAACAGTATTGCCATTATCAATTCAGTTCCACCTTTTCAGTTTTCATGCAATAAAGTGGCACACAAATATTGTTCAATACTGGGAAAATGTTTCAACAAATTCAGAAGATTTGCAGCACTAAACTTGTTTGTCAACAGTTTCAGTAAGTGTATATGTTACCTCTCACTGGTCCGGAACACAGCCCCAGCATTTTCAAGCAAGATCTTGAGGAGCTCAAGAGCAAGGATCTTTCCCCCATCACTATGGGATCTGCTGGTGCATCCTTGGGTGGTGTCTTCATGGAAAGCTTACACAAAGCCCGGAAAACTAAGAAAGCATCCCTTCGCAGCTTATTCCCAATTCTGACATCAGCATCATCGTCCAAGGTGCCTACCACTGCCCCTCGACGCCAAGCTCGTCCTTACGCCCCCTCAATAGCTGTTTTGTACATGCTGATCTCCCAGTACTTGGCATCAAGCATGTCCTTATCTGTCGAATCAAGCAAATCTGCTGGGTTTGCCCCTTCCTCTGCTGCTGCTGTCGTCTCAAACGCACCATCATGGGCAACAGTGGCTCCTGCCCCTGCTGATGATGTTGTCCGTGCCAGAGGTGTGAGTGCACCATCGAAGTCACCAATGATCTTCGAAATGAATCCCTGTACAGCATTGGGGTCAGCAGTTGGTGAGCCCGAACCGGCGTCAGGTAGCTCAATCACATCAGCCACGACTATGGGTTGTACAGGCACGGTCGATGAGTCAGCTTCCATTCGGCGGAACACAATCACCAGCATCTGCACAAGCGAAGCCTTGGCAGTGGCCTGATTGACGGCACTGCGGCTCCCGAGGTACATATCATAGCAAGCGCGCACGGCGCGTAGAAGGCAGTCGCCGTGGAGGCGTACAGACGTAGAGGTGACCGCCGAGAGGAGCGTCTTGAGGAGAAGGAGCTCAATGTGCTCGTCATCAAGGCCAAGCGCATTGCAGGCGGCGTCCAGGAGTGAAGCGACGAGCTGCGCTGAGGGATCAGCAGACGGGTCGGCCTCGCCATGGATGTAGGAGTGTGCGATCAGCCTGTGCAGGAGCTCCAGCCCGGCCTCGGCTAGCTTGGCGCTGCCCGAGGCGAGTGCGGAGGTCACAGGGGCGAGGAGCAGCTCCGAGTCCGCGAGCGACAGGCTGCGCAACGGACCAGGCTGCGCGGACGAGGAGGTCGGCGTCGAGGGGCGGAGGTGGGCGTGGACGGCGCCTGCGCCTCGGCTGCGGTAGGCGGCGGGGGCTTCTGGAGGCGGTCGAGGATGGACTTGGCGGTGTGCGAGAGCTTGGAGTGCGCCTTGTTGCGCCACGAGGCATTTTTTATGAGCTTCTCGAGGAAGGGCGTGAAGACCTCGACGAGGCGCGGGTCGGACTCCGGCTGGGACGGCGGCGGCGCCGCGACCGCGGAGGCCATTATTCCGCGGCGGGATCCGGTGGCCGCGGCCGCGCCGCGCCGGGTGGATCTGGATCTGAGCGGGGCGTGGCGGGGGTTTGAGGTGGTTTGGATCGGGGAGTGGGGCGTCGGGGAGAAAGGCACACAACAGGTAGACGAAGGGAGAGATGCTGATGCTGGTCGTGCGCGTCGTAGATTTGCGATGGGAGCTTCCAAGTGACAGATCTGTTAGCCGTCTATGACAGGTGGGGAAAAGCGAGCATGGGGCCAACGTGTCGGTGAGTTAATAGAGCGTTAGCAGCTTGCATCCTGCACGCAGAAGATCAAGTCGACTGACTGGAAGAAGAGCAGGTGAACCGTGGGGATGAGCACGCGGGAGTGGGACCCAGATCACAGAGGCACAGAGTTATATGGGCCGGTATTATCGGATGTCTCGAAGAGACTATATGGGCCGGTGTTAGGCCACACTCGAGTGGGGTCCGATACGGACCGGGCTTTTTAGCTTGTGGAATATTAAAGCCACATTTGCGATAGTTCATTTCCGTTCTGACTGCCAAAAATCATTCTGCATAACTGTATTACGTTTCCTTTTTCTGAACTTTATTTATTATTACGTTTCCTTTTCTATTATAATAAATGGAACAGTTTTATGATTTTTAGACAGGACATTGTAGTGGAAATAATAGAAGTCATTGGGGTCAAGGTCCGTTGAGCCCATTGAACAACATAGCTCTAGCCTAGTTAAATGGCTATATTATTTTGCTAAAAAAATGGCTATATGAACCATCTTAACAATAAGAGTGCAACCTACACATAAAATCCTTATTTCTAAGCACATCAGGCGCAAAGTTAATTTATACAAATCCGGTCCTTAGAAAAAAGTAATGCCCAAATGTCTTGTGTTTATGGTTGTATTGCTTGTTGGTTGTATGTGAGATGTAGCACGAGTTGTGTTTGTGTGTCCCCTAATGAGGCTATCTAGCTAGATAGGGTGTCTATTGCTATAATCTAAGGATAGGATTATAAGTTAGATTTTTTTTCTGCTAGGACTTTGTTTCCTATAGTCATGACCAAGGTAGGTGTATGCCTATGACTGGTCTAACACGTACGTCGGTGGAGATAACCCGTGTGTACATGCAATATTTTGAGTTATCGGCCAACCCATTATCGTCCTATGTCTAAAAAAAATCAGATGTTTCATTCATGATGATACCTTAGGATGCATTGTGAAATGAGAGTTTGAATAAATGGTACGTGCAATCAACACAATAGTTTAATTTAACTTGAGGGTGAAATTTTCATAAATCGTTAAGATAAAAAAAAAAAGTCAAAATCTAGATTCATTATAGCACGACATGATTGCAAAGAGACACCATATAGCTTAAGCTAAATTGTCAACTACATGGGTAATGAAGATATATAGACAATGTGTTCATCTACACACGGTCATGCATGTCATTTAGCCCGTTTACACGCCGTTGTAAATGCTACCCACATCGCTTTTCCATGTCCATTTAAATAGTCATTTATCTAATTTTATCACTGTTTAGTCTGTTTAAATGACTACTTAGCTTGAATAAATAGTTAAATGATAAACAATTGATTACTTTGTTTAAGCATTTATGCTAACACTACACATAGAGGATAAGTTTATCAAAACTAAATAGATAGCACATAGTATCCTGCTATATACGTATTGTATTATATTAGAAAGTAAATATAAGATATTTTTTATTTTTTTTGTGATAAGCACACGAACATAAGTAATTTTGTTAATTAGTTGTCTAGATGATATTAATTAAACACTAACTTCTACTGCTTATCACTCTTGAATTTCTAACTTTTGCAGGAGCTAATATGGCTCGACCCAACTATAATGTATTCTTAGACAACACAATAAATAAGAGGGGAAAACGGTGCAACGGCCTAGGCTTAAGGGTTTTTTTTTTTTTTTTTAGTGAGAGAGAGCTAGGGGTCGTTTTGGGTATATATCAATAAAAGAAAATGGGCTAATGCACATAGCTCATGATGTATTACATACTGACATATATATGAGCACATTAAAATTATAATTAGATTATATATATCATTGCGTAGCTCTTTTTAGAGTCGTTTTGGGTACGCTACTGTTAGTGTATATATGTAGAATGCTCATATATGTAACGTAAAATTTTATTTTGTTTTGTTTTCAAAGCAGCAATAGTAATATACTTAATAGTTAGAGAGCAACTAATTAATGTTTCATTTTTTTTCCAGGGACCTTTTGGCTTCTTTTTGAGAGGAGTTTCTTCACAAAAGGCAGCATGCATGTTGCTCTATGTTGGCTAAGGCACCATACCACGCTAAATATAAAACTACATGCATATGAATGAACTAAAAACAAAAACGCACATGAAATCATACATGCATGTTTTCCTCTCTACTGCATCTATTATGCAAAACTAAAAAGCAATAGTATGACCATCAATTATTTTTTTTTTCAGAAAGTCGAATCTGGCTGAGTTTCATTTTAAGAGTTGCACTACTAATGCCTTTTCCACGACAGAGTGGAAACCGGCCCCAGGAAACAGGGGCATACGTAGGTCTACGACTGCACGCAACAACTGTGCAGGATAGTAACATGCAAACTGTGGTCGAGTCAAAGTGTAATGCTTGACCGACTGACCAAAACCTATGACTTCCATCTCATCAGCTAGCTAGGCTCACCGAGGAGACAGTCATCTACACATGTAGCTTCTAGATGGATAGAATCTCTCCAAATGAGAAGTGACCCGTACTGTAGTATAGGAGACTGTCAATCATTTGCCAAGTTTTAGTAAAGTTGTCTAGTTATTTGAAGTTGTGTTGATCTTAAGTACAGTGAACAATTCACTAGCTAATCGATTTTAACTGTGAGATGTGTGTTATGTCTATATAGGAGGCATTGATGGAGGTTCTGAAATTTGACCTACTCGTACTGAATACTTTCTTAGGACATTTTTATTACAAAAAAAAAACTGATAAAGTCATCAATAATTTCATCATAATGCAGACTAGCTACTCACCGGTTGCTAATTAAACGCTACTAGTTATACAAAAATAGAAAATAAAAAAAAATCATGATCGATGTGATGCATTCAGACTATGAAAACAGGAAACAAGATATTAGTGATATAGATTTTGAACAATTAACAGTATATAAGAAACCATGAGAGAGGCTTTCTTAATAAAAATCTTGCAATTAATGGAACGGTGACAAAGGTAATGTTGCTAATAATACATGTCAATTCTAGTACTACTACTCTCGATCGATCCCCAGCAACTCTTGTTTTGTCTTGGAGCAAATATAATCAAACTGGATATCAAGCAATAAGTGGGCGCCATTGCACCCCAGCTGGTTAACAACAGGCCGGATGGATACGCGAAAACCGGCCAATGCTGCTTACCTACTCCTGCTGGCCATCGATCGCCCGTCACCCGACCCCTATCTCCCTCGTTACTGCCGCGCGCGCGCCAACTCACGCACCTTGTTTGATCTCCACGGTTTTTGATCGATCGATCCACTCTCCATCATCCAGCTCATCTTGAGTGCGGCGGTGGCGGTGGCGGCGGCTGCTCGAGTTTCACGCCGCCTGAACGGTGGCGGTCCAGGAGCTCCCTCGCCAGGGACTGCAGGTCCCCGCTGCCGCCTGAGCTCTCTGGCATGCCGGGGCCACCGCCCGGCCTGACGACGGGCGTGCCATACGGCGTCGGTTGCCGGAGCTGGTGGTGCTGCTGCTGCTGTTGGTGGTGGTGATGCGGCTGCGCCACCTGCACCGCCCACTGCGGTGGCTGCGGCGGCGGCGGGTCGAAGAGCGCGGACAGGTCGACGGTGGTGGGGACGCTGGTCGACGACGGCAGGTCCGAGATGGAGAAGGGGCCTGTGATGGGCATCTGCGGCGGGGCCGGCAGCGGAGGCGGGGACGGCAGCTCCAGCGTGGCGAGGTGTGCTTGCAGGTAGGTCAGCTCGGCCTGGAGATTCACCACCTGGGAATGATCCAAGGAAGGACGTGACATTCATGCACCAACAGTAAATTGTTACGTGCAAACTTGCAAGAGCCATCATGTACTACACATACTATTGCATATAATATGGAAAAGACACATCACACCACACGGATGCAAATATGCAATGAAATCAAGGAAAGGTGTCAAAGGACAAAAAGAATGCGAGTTTGGATCTTCTCTCAAGGAAGGAGGACTGCTACTGCTGGTACTAGAGATTGGCGCTGGTGCTACTACTATTCTTTTCAGGGCTGCCTCATCGATCACAGATCGGGAACCTGCACTGGCAGCAGCAGCACAGCCAGCAGTAGTACTTCTTGGAAGGTTTTGTGCAGAGCCCAAGATAGAAGATACATACGCATCATGGTACTCTACGTGGCTTGACGGATGGAGGGGCGAGGGATCCGATCGACGGCCAGGATGCGACGGATGAGAAGTGCATATCATTCATCGCCGGGCCGCAGCCAGCAGGCAGGCCTCCCGGATTAGCGCTTGGCGTGCTTCTTTTTGCACTGCCGTTGCTTGGCTTGGCAGTGTTGATTTCCTCATGAAAGGGGACTTGCCTTCCTCGAGAAAGAAACACGCCTGGCCGCTCCAGAATCTTATCTCGCAGACGGCGGATTCAGAAAAGACCCAGATCCACACGCGAAAGCGAAGGGAAAATCATGCAGACGCGGGTAGGCAGTAGGCATCCGGCCACCATGATCATCGGATCAATCCATGCATGCATGCCAAGCAAAGCTATACTAGTAGTTTTTCTTTCCCGAACTGGGAGTAGCGAATTAAAAGTGGGCGCAGGTAGCTCGCGATCGATCGATCGATGGAGCCTAGCCTGGATGATGGATCGAATAGGCCGGGTACCTGCTGCTGGAGCGCGAAGATGTGGGCGACGCAGCCGTAGACGGGGTCGCGGAGCCGAGCCTGGGCCTCGTAGCAGATGGTGACGACGGCGTCGAGGCGCTTGTGCGCCGGGATCTGGAGCAGCAGCTTGGACACGTTGCTGGCGCCGAACACCTTGTGCACCGCCGCGAAGTGCGCCGCGCCCTGCTCCGAGTCGAAGTAGGGCGCGAAGATGCAGCCGCTGACGCACTTGCGCCGGAGGAACTTGCAGGCGCCGCAGGGCCCGCCACCGCCGCCGCCACTTCCTCCAGGGCCTCCGCTGCCGCTGCCGCTCCCGCTCGGGCCCCCGGCGCCGAGCGTGCTGGTGCCGCCGCCAGCGCTCATTGCCCTCAGGTGCCCCTGCCCTCGAGAACGACCTTTTATCTGCGTGCCTGCCTGCTGCCCTGCTCCAGTGGCCGGGGGTCGGCGGGCGGGCTTATACTAGTTATAGGCCGGGATAAACTATATGGCGAGGGCAACTGATGGGGAGGGAGAAAGCAGGAGGAGGAAGAATGGGGACGGGGCAAGGAGGCCTGACAATATAGATAGAAGCGCAGCGAGGGCATATGTGTAAATAAACATGGGAAAAGTCTCTCTCTTCCCTTTTGGTGTTTGTCCTATTGGTGGAAGGTCATAGGCGTCACAGCTCCAATTTCCATTTTATTTATTACTTCCCCCCTCCTCGTTTCTCTTTTGATTAAAAATTAATTACTTCTTCTTCCATATATAAACACATATTTTCCACGAAGTGGCTCTACATGCCAAGCTAAGCTTTGCTTATATATATGTGCTTGCTGCCGCTTTGTTTTCGTGGCATGGCATTGATGATGAGACTTTAAAGGCACGGCATGGAAGAAGAAGGAGAAGCCAGCAGCAGCCGCTGCTGCTGGTGCAGCTGGTACCAGTACCCTTCGATCCTACACACACTTCCCTTTCTGCATCTTTCGCTCTCTTAAGGGCTAGAAGATTGCGTGAAGCAAACATGTAGACCTCTATGTATCCCTGTTTGCATCATCGGCAAATGCGTCGTCCAGTGCACACAAAGAGAAGCTACTGCTCACCCGTACTAAAATAAGTATCACTATAGAACGTGCTGATGACTGAACTTTCTAAGTCTCATTAGATTTATAAAAACATATATGTTAGCAACATTTACATCAGTAAAGATTTTGCTAATTATGCACAGTAAATATTATTTTTTTTCCTTATATATATTTGGTCAAAAGTTAATAGTACATTTGATTACTTGGAAGATAATAATGATAACACTTATTTTAGGATAAAGTGAGTACTACTACTGACTAGAAAAAAACATTCACTGCTGAGTGCTGACTACTGACTGACTCGGTGCATGGGCTGGCTGGCTCAGTCGCCGAGCACAGCACGCACACAGGCACAGCACGGCCGAGGGGTCTCTCTCACCCACATTCCGCTCCGCTGCAACAGTGTCCGTCCCCCCACGTGATCCTAACATGACATCCTTTCCACTCCACACGCCATATGTGTGCGCTTTTATTGCGCCCACCCATCCATCGTCCGTCCGGCCATGGATCAACCTGACTGACGCTGGTGATTTCACTTGCCATGCGATGCGATGCGGCCTAGCCATGGCATGGCAGACGCTACTACGTACGTACCGGCCGGCCGCCCGGGCGCTTGACGTTTCGGTCAAAGACTTGCCCCGCCGCCGGCATGCACGCAGCCGGGCACTGTGCGCTCGTTTCCGGCTCACGTAGGGGTGATCTGATCGCTCGATGCATAGCTGCATCTGCATACGGAGGGCTACTCTGGGTAGCCACGAAGTACGTCCGCCACGTTCTAACTGTAGTGTACTGTCAGTAGTCGTCTGTCACAAGATCGATCGTCTATTTGTTTATTTATTTCATTTTTCTTTCTTTCTTTTATCTGTATGTCTAGTACGTTACAAGGATGAGGATGAACACGGCAAATAATTACTGATGATAATGCGTGTATATATATCTGATGCTGATGGGTGATTAGCTAGACTAGAATGGATCGGTTAACGTACAAGCACCGCTAACTACTATTTGCAATGATAATGTACAAGATATTTTGGTGGATTATTCACCATAAATTAAGATATTATAATAACATATATTCCCCCCCTCCCCCATCGGTACGGTGTCTTCACGTATACTATGTAGTATGTACTACTTCCTATACTTACAAAAGCTTTCACCCCCGTTTCCTCTGATACATATCATAATTAAAGCTAGCCGTTTCGTACATAAACATGCATACGTACTATATATACCAACACAAAAAGAATGTGGTAGCCACGCGCTCCGACGATCACACGACCGTTTCATCTTTTTTTTCGTTTCACACAAAAGCCGGCCGTAGATTCCGAGAACGCTATATGTATAACGCCGTCACTGCGTGCTGCCTCACGCAGGCAGTCAGGAAGTTTAAGCGCGTACGTCGGCACTTCGGTTTCGCTAAAAATCCTGCGTTGACCCAGGCCAGTTAACTAAGAGACACACGGATCAGATGAGGCTACCAGCTGGCTTTCTTCCGCATCTTGTCCCTCGCTCTTGGATGCATGGAAGCTCTTAGCTAGCTTCCTCCAAAAGACTTGGGTGAACTGTAGATGTGCCATCTGAAACGGAAAACGTAGTTCAATCGCCGCGTACATTTTGTGACCGGCCACCACACTGTGTGAAGAATTGTTAACATACTATAGAATCAACGTAAAATATTCATCTCACACGTGGGCTCGCTCATCAAGATCCGCAGACGCGTTTAAGCGATATTTAATACATGCATGGTCATGCCACACTCAAACAACTGCTGTCGTTGAGTAGTCACGCAAACTAAATTAATTAATTTGCTAAAAATTAACGACTGAAAATTTCGATCGGTCTATAGCTAGCCAGTGGAATAAATTAAAGAGGTCATACATGTTGCTCTTGTAAATACAAAAATAAATAAAGTAGGTCTTGTGAAAATTTAAATCTTTTAAAAAGTTATGCATGATATGTCATGAGGTGAAAAAAAAAAAAAGTTGTGAGAGTGCGGTTAGCAGTCGTCGTCGTAGATCATGGGGAAACTGCAGTCTGCAGGAACGACACAGCAGGCTCCATGAAAAAGGGAGCGAGGATGCTCGTAAAGCTGCCTTGTAACGTTGGCTCGTCTCGTTCGTTTGCAGGCGGCCGGCGGCCTCGACAATCCATGTGATGTCAGGTACACTTAAACAACAGCTGTCGCCCGCGGTCACGCAAAAAATTAATTAATAAAGTATGCAATTAACGTTTGAAAATTTCGATCGGTCTATTTTGCACCAGCAAAAAACCGAAAGAGCCATATATATTGCTCTTGTACATACAAAATAAATAAAGTAGGTCTTGTAAGTTATTTATTTATCTTTTTATTTTTAGTATATGCATGCATGTCCCGAGTACGCAAAAAAAAGTTGTGTCTTTTCACTCAGTCGTCGTCGTTTCCATTTGCTTCACCGTAGGAACGTATAGGCAACCTCCATGATACGCAAAGGATGCTCGTAAAGCGACTTGAACGTTGCTGACATCTCATGGAGAGTTTGCAGGCGGCCGGCCTCGACCATGTCCATGTGAACAGGTACCGTGAACAGGCGCCCGGGGTCATTTGTATATGTTTTGTATACAATTGTATCTCTTCCAAAATTTTGCACCAGCAAAAGACCGAGCTGCCATATATATCGAAAAGTACTACGAGATCTTACCTACTGTAAGTAGGTCGAAAACACAACAGACCCGCGTACGCACCTCCTGTTATTTTCAAAAGTATTTTTCCATTTGTGACCGTATACGTATAGGCAACCATCACGCAAAGGGCTTTTTTAAGACAAATCTATTGCGTGATAATTTTGGAGAGGTACAAACTCAACAACTTAAAAGATGACCATGTCCATTTATATGGGAACAGTGACCGTGAAACCTCATTTGAGTTTTGACAATTCATCTCTTCCAAAATACTCCATAGTACGTAAACACATCCCAGTAACCGAGAACTCTTTTTTTTTTTTTTTGTTTGACCAAATATATACAGATCACAATAATTGCAGTTATTGGAAACAAATTGGTTCAAGAACAAAGCACACAATTTTTAAAATTTTGCGCTGCCAAGCCATCTTCCCAAGTGCAATTATTGGGAAATAAATTGGATCTATCATGTGTCACTGAAATGTTAATAGATGTATTAATGCAACTCAGGTCCAACTGTCACGTAAAAAATCAGAACATCCTGTCACGCTATTTTTCCATGTAAACTTGACCTGTCACGTTGAAAGATTTCACGTTACACGTTACACGTTACAAAAAAACTGCCAATCTCCTTAACATCGTCCTTTAACATGTTCGAAGCAAGCGTTACAAAAAGAAACGAGGCTATCGCGTGAAAAGGCCCTTCTCCTAGAGACCAAGGTAGACCACATACTCCATCATGTACGGATCCTTGACACGTTACATTACATCAAGTAACAAAAATATTCTAACCCACCTGACACGTTACATCACGTAGGAAAGTTGCACTGGGTCATGTATATTGGAAATTAATTCGACATGATTTGCAAGATATTTTTGCACTGGGCTAGATTTAGAGGGTTTTTATTATGGCTGCTTGTGAATAAATGACGATGTAGAGGAGAGAGAAGAGAGGAGAAGTGGGTTGTTTAACCTTAGACTTGAACAAGACGACCGTGAGCCCTATATTAATTAGAAAAAGTAACTAGATCGGGTCGGCGGGAGAAGTCCGTAGCCCTCTAGCGGACTAGATAGATTATAATACTTCTGCTCTTAGCGACCGCTATCTAGGTAGTGATCGACCTCTAGCAGACTAGATTTAGCAGGTTAGAACTTAGCAACCGTGCGCGTGCTACTATAGCAGCCTGCAACTCTTTGTAGCTATATGCAACAAATAACTCGAGCCCATTTTGACTACACCATAAAAAAAATCGAGCCTACTGCTCTTGATAATTACAACGAATCATGTTCTTATGACTATTTTAGGTCTCTCATAATCTATTCCATTGTAACTCTAATATGAGATGACTTATTAATAATATGTTGAACACTATATATACATAAATTTCTGTGTGATTATTATGCACTACTATTGGAACTTAGCGTGCGCAATAGCACCCGCTATCTGCTATCTCGACACCAAACCATTATGAACTTGCTATGCGCTAAGTACCTTGACCACTATGAAATCGGGTATATAGGACAACCTCCAACTATCAAAACTAGATAAATTTGGTCTTTAGCTATTTCAAATGTGTTTTTTCTATTTTTGTAGAAATGTGTTTTAATCTCTAGAACTTCATAACTATTTAGTTTAAATAAAAATTGTGACACTAATACCATTCTTCTCTTAAAAATGTTATTCATATGTCGGTGCTCCATTTGGAGTTATTAACAGCTTTTTGTTCATGTTTCCAATGAATCGGACCACAGGCAATGAAGAAATGGGAACAAAACTAAATAAGTTCCAAATAAATTTAAATATGTTACCAACAGTTAGATAACATTTTTAGAAAAAAAAAAAATAGAATTATTTCATATATTTCTGATTCAAAATAGATTAGTTATACATTTTTAGAGGTTGAACTATATTTTTGTTATCTTTATAAAAATAGAAAATCACCTCTAAAACCAGTATAAGAACCAAATTTGGCCGGTTTCAGTAGTTGGAGGGTCTCTAATACCCAGATAAGGATAAAAATCAAACTCATGTGCAAGTTGATGGTTGAAAGATGCATTTAAACCCTAATTCTTTTGGAGTCCCATACCAACTTTCTTGTCCAAAAAGGCACGCCTAAAGTACTATGCCTTCCGGACGACGAAGAAGAGAAGAAGAAGAAAACTAGTGTTACACATGAAACAGAATTAAGAGATCTTCTACATAGGGGAAGTGGCCTTGGTAGGAGTAAGCACAATTGTTTTAGTTGTTCCTTTCCATTCGTGTGGTCAGCGCATAGAAATCACCAAAGCTTTAGCTGCTGAGGTCTGAGGCGGAGGCGTGTGGGCCTGTCACCTCCCGCGATTTCTCTATTGCTTTCAGTGTGCTGGGAGTACTACCTCCCCCTGAAATCCTGCAGGAGGTAATGGGTTTCAGTGACAAGATGTCAGCTCCGAATGCAGCAGGGTGACCATCTGTTTTGCCGACAGCTATCGCAGAAAAGAGGAGCCGCATCTGCTCGATAGGCTGTAGGGGCATGCTGCCCCAGCCCCAGCATACAAGAACAAATATAAAAGCCGTCACTGGCAGTACTAGTTGGATAACAGAAAATGTCTTGACCTGATAAGTCTATTGTCCCTCTGTCCATGTTTTCATGAATTTGTCGCGATTTCGAACACAACATGTTTCTGCTATGTCCCTCTAATTTTGTTTCCATGCTGAACTGAAGTGTGAAGTTTGACTGATTGCCATTAGTACGAAGGAACACTAACAAACATTGCTAAGACCTCAGTCATGTACTACTAGCTGTGAACAAAGCCATGTCTGCACCAAGCCAAATCGATGGTACTACAGTGCAACCAGTAATAACAATATAATCAATGCTGAGGCGACTGAAACACCTGAATGATTGGACCAAGAGGGCATGCAGATGGAGCAGGAACCGGTACACCTGGAGGACGAGAGACTTTTTCTGAACCAAATCCAGACTCCAAAGTCTATTGGCAGTGCAGGGGGGCTTCAAGACTTTGACTTCACTTCCTAAAAGTTTTCACTTTTCAGCACTGCAGTTCGGTACACCCTAGTTACGTGCATGGCCCAATAGATGGCACGTGCGAGACTGAAAAAACAAAGGCAAGCACGTGCACTGACAGTCAAACCCTTAGCTAGCGGCTAGAGGAAGAGTATGGCCTTGTTGAGCTAGCTAGTAGAGCTCTACAGCTACAGTGGTCATGGATGCACCATCCATGCATGCATGTGGAAGAGAAACTAGAGATTTGACAGCGATTAGTTTAACAGTGTGGAGGAGACTCGGGATGTTCACTGGCCACTGCTCCAACCAAGGAATAAACAAGCTGCATGCTTTTTGATGCAAACATTCGAAGGAACTGAAGAAAAGAGACGCTGAAAGAATAGTACTATACTCTATACATGCTTTGGAGAAGTGAAACTCTCCTGTTGTTTATACCTTGCCACTATGCCTCCACACGCTTGGACATGTTACATTACATGACAAGAAACAAGTCAAGTCAACACGGAGTTGCACGCCAATTCTTGCTTGCTCATCTGTTAATTTTCATTAAACTGCAGGTTTGTTTAATCCCAGCTAGTAGTACTTAACCACGAGGCTTCAAATGTAACTGCGTAGCCTGCTCCAGTGCTCCTTGTACTGTCAGCAGATTGGAAGATGGGATCATCAACGAGCTAGGAGCTAGTCTGATGTGTAGATATCCCACCCAGAAGCTGAAACGACGACACCAGATTGATTTGGTTCTAAAGTTTCTGTGCGCGGTTGCTGGCACGCAAGAGGAATCCTACCATTAATCCTGTTGCTTCCCATGCTAACCCAAACGGGAAGGAAGCATGCGGCACGCACGTGCTGCCCGTTCCATCATGTCCCCGAGTTCATACCCAATTGGAAGGGGATGTTCTTTCGACGGCAGATGAACTTGATGCCTGATGGGGACTCCGGAGCTGAAACCTAAGCGCAGGACTGCGCCAGGCCACCGGCATGGCGTCGGCTTTCAGTCTGTGCATGCTTCGTGTCAGGGCATGACGCCTCTCCGTCCATGAACGCAATGTGTAACTCCCTGATAGTCACCATCAGCTTATTAGTGCCGGGCAAATAAGCAGAATTCTGATGCAAAAGGGGTGAATAGCGATAAACAATGTAAAAGAATATCGAGGTAGATGTTCTTGGAATCAAAGCATAGTGCAAGTACCAACCTCGTGCAGATTTGGTGTAAAGTGCATGCAGCTTCCCCTGCCTGGAAACTGATAAAGAAAGTACTACTAATATACGCTTTTCCCTGGCAAAATGGCACACAATATAATTCTTTTAAAAGGACTCCCTTTGGTATGTCATTTGCATCCAATGAATGTGTCCCAATTTAGCCTCATTCAGAATCTACTGATACAGTATATCAGTGACTTCCGATGAAATTCTTGCCTGTCAGGATTCAGGCTGCAGAGTGAACAAACATTTTGAAGGACTTGTCAAGCCCACTGAACTCTACAAGGGGTTTTTTTTTTCTTTTCTACAAGCAGTTCACAAATCCAGCTGAGGAAGGAACAGAAGCATTCACCGTGACAAAAAAAAAATGCAATGTTTTAACTGGCATCAGCAATCACGAGAGTACAAATATTGTATTTGACCTAACACATCTCGAGAAGTCCTAAATTTTGTAGAAGCAGCCTCTTCAGGTCAACATCTTGAGGCGCCAAGAAGTGCATACAGCTAGTGCACAATACCAACTCAAGTTGAAGAACAAATGGGGTGCTTTCTTTGCTATCTAGGACTCATTGCAGCCTCTTCATTAGCCTGCAGTGGATAAATAGAAGATTTGAGAAATCATGAAATGATCCAATGTGCAGTATACATCTTTTGCATGGAGAATATAATAATATTTACCGTTTTGGCCAGTAAGCTGGCTTTCTCATCATCAAATCCAAGCGATTCCAGGATTTTATGACCAGCTGACTGTTTATCTGACCATATCCCCAGTAGCAAATGATTAGCAGTTACTTCTCCATCCTCACCTAAACACACAGTTCAGTTCCAAAAAAAAACCCACCAAAATTAGATTATAATAAGTTAAACCACATGGAACAAAAAATAAATTGAGTAGAAATCAAACCAACTATGCTCCGGACATGCAGATCAGGCACCCACCATATCGGGGGCTCAACAACATAAAGGTAACTGGAGTAAGCTAAAAAAAAGAGCCAAAGTAGAACATGAACAACCATAAAACTCTGTGTGCCCTCGAATTGCACTATCCTTCAGAAGAATCTCCAGTCAAATTTATCAACCACAATTTGTTCAAAAAAAATTATCATCCACTGGAACTCTTCGGTCTAATCATATGAGGGCTATGGGTCTTTAGTCCCGAAATTCACAAGGTCTCTAATCTTATAGACTAGTCTCTAGAACCAAAATTAACAACACAACTACTCAAAGAATGACAAGCACATTCTAGAGTCTAGGCCACACTACAGCTACAGCAAGACCTTGAGATAGTCATTTCGTGCACGGCTTCTTATAATAGTTTAAAATTAGTACTGTAGTTTGATGCCTACCCAACCATTCAATGCCAAGAGTGCATGACCTAAATTCAAGGTACTGAACTTCAGAGAGAGAACAAAAATGGCATCAAGACAGAAATGTGCTCTAAGTACCAAAAGCACAAACAACCTCCAAGCTTTCCTCTTCAATTCATGGTCTATTACATCTTCAAGCTTAAGCATTCAAAAATCATGACTCATCACAACAGTATAAGGCAGAGAAACAAGACTTCAGTTTTGCATGCCTGCATCAACCCAAGAACGCTTCTATGGGCTGGTTCCCGTCATTCAGATGCAATATATGGAATAAATATGGTCCCACACAAAATGAGATAAATCCCAAACAAATCCCCTCATCAAACTACAATACATGGAACAAACAATGGTCCTGTGGACCTGTTCTAAGTTAAGTGGACACTCATCTTGGAATGTATCATCAAATGGTGATATGCTGAACTGAAAAGGCAACAAAGGCTGAGCTCAATATGAGTTGCATACAAAATACGAATCACCATCAGTTTTAATCCTTGGTCCACAACTATATCCGCTAAACAAGACTTGATACGGCTTTATTGAACTATATTGAAAGAATGTGGCTAACTCTTCCATTCAGGTTAAATCACAAATGATTTAGTACCACCAATGACAACATAGTAAGGTTTCATGTTTGGGGGGACATTTCTTTACTTTGGAAAAAAAAAAGTCAGTTACATCTTTATTGGTGTTGTTTCTGTTTTATGACAACATTTCCACTAAAATTATTTGAGTGAGATGGGTTCATGATATCCAGAAATTGGTTTCAACAAGATGAAGTCATAATTAAATCCATCTCAGAGGCATCATTATACTTCCAGATTCAGTATAAATCAAGTTTTTGAAACATGTTCTCAGAAGAATTGAATGCAATTTAAATGATTAAGTTAGAACCCAGTTCAACTGCCTCTAGTGTGGAAACTATAGCTCCAGAGAAATTGTAAGCAAACAGAAAGAAATAAAGTGACAACCTGTTGCCGGAACAAATCTAACCAGTAAATGCTATATCAAAGAATGTGATTACTGGTTACATGCAGTTACAATTTCAATCTCCAGTGATGCTAATACATAATTATATTTTATGCGATGCATATTAATCCATGTTATATGAAAGCAAGAATTCCAGAAGTCACATTGACCAGGGACCATTGGTGCTGGGAAAAAATCATACATAAACCATGAGCGGAGGATCCTTTTTCGTTGTCGCCTCTAACTGTCATGGAAGATCCTAGAGTATATTAGAGTATAATTGGTAGATAATCTGCTGCTACAACTCACTACCGGCTGCAAGCAATTGCAAAGTGAAACTTCCTAGCAGCCGTAGGACTTAGACCAAGACTTGAGCTGTAAAGGTCTTTCTTTGTAATTTCTAGGAGCTAGAGTTGATGCAGGAAGTAGAGCCAAGGAGCATACCCAGGACCCATTGGAATGAACAAAAACAATCCAACCCTCAAAGATTCTAGTCTCCCTCCACGCCAACTTTGTCCGGGCAATGGTTATCCTCCCTATCCCCCATATGAACTAAGGTTCATAACATCTGGTATCGGAGCAGATGTCATGGGAAGATCCTAGAGTATATTAGAGTATAATTGGTAGATAATCTGCTGCTACAACTCACTACTGGCTGCAAGCAATTGCAGTGAAACTTCCTAGCAGCCAGTAGTGAGTTGTAGCAGCAGATTATCTACCAATTATACTCTAATATACTCTAGGATCTTCCCATGACACTAACAGTGTGAAGATAGGAGGCACTAGATACCTCCTGCGACGAAGAGGGCCAAAGAGCATGTGTCATATCCGGCAGGCCAAAGAGCAGCAGCAAACCACATCCCATAGGATTGGCATGTACTGGTCATGTCAATAGCATCATGCCCGGGCCCAGTGTGGGTTAGTTCTGTCAGAGATTAGATTAGATTGGTTGGAGTTGTTATTTATTCATTTAATTCGAAAAATAAGTTTATTAAAAGTAGAGTAGTCTCATCTATGCACAGCAGGGGATTTTATCCGTTTTGTTTGATCAAGAGTCCCTGCCCTTTTCTAGTTTTCTATCCTTGCCCTTGTCATGTGGGCGCTGGGCACAAGCATGGTCATGCTGCTTGGGTTCTGGGCCATTTAAAGTATGTCCACGATAGCATGTTTTTTGGGAACTAAGGAAATTTGGAGGCAAAATAGACTACACAATGTGATGGAAGGACTTTCAGGTTAATAAAACAATGCATTCTTCCTTAGTTTCTGTGTGTGTGTGTGTGTGTGTGTGTGGGCACCAACACACATGTGAACATACCTGAATACTATAAGCAATTAAGCAAACCAAATTGTGTAATCAGGGGTGACACTAAATAGAAGCAATTCATACGTTGAGTGATGAACAGCAATGGAAGTTCATATGTTGAACAGAAATTACCTGATTTCAGTTTTTCATTGACAGCCCAATCAAGGGCTCTTTGTGCAGCTTCTGTCAATGGTGGATGCATGGGACTAAAGTAAAACATTTCTGATTTCCCAAGCACATTTGCTGCCTCCTCACGCACTTTGAGAAGTGTGATTCCATTAGCACGCAAAAAGTTTTGCTGCACCACTAGTTCCTGAAATAATGGACTGGTGACTCAAGCAATGCAAATAAATAAAAGAAATGCTAGATCAAAGTTGGAACTATCAAGGTAATAGTGTAGTCCCCACAGTTTGCATCGAAGTTGCTAGAATGATGCTTACTTTCCCAATAAAACATGTGGACTAATTATAGCTTAGGTGCCAGTTCTAAGGATAAGAAAGGATACATTGTCAACAATATGACAAGTCAGCTAGAACTCCTGAAATAAGATCTAAAAGGCTCCTGTAAGCATGTGATCGTTGTTTTTAGCATACATTAGATTGCCACAAAACAGAACATGTCTGAACTCCTAACTACATCAGCAAGATAGGTTGAAAGGTCAAATGCCTACTACATCTTGATTCTTGAACCAAACATGGACAATGGATTCAGACTATGAGGCTACAATATCTCAATATCATGATTTGATTTTTTTTTGCTTCATTTCATGTGGTTCTACATCATTAGAAGCTTCTATAGTTGTTACTGATCTATTCATATATAGATGCTGTAAGATTGAGAACTAGATCAGCCAGCCAACAGATAATCCAGTCTACAGGGTAGTTCATCGCACAATAACACTTTGACGGAATGACGGTTCTACCCTCTGATTCCAAATGTAGGTCATTTAAGATTTGTGCACAAGGATTAATGAAGAATATCAAATGACCTTTGTGCCCTTTATTTATTATTTATTGGAAAAGGTGGCCCATTCATCTGTGAGTGATAGAATTTGTTAAGTAGGGGCAAGTAGGAAGAAAAGGGTGAAAGATCCACAGAAGTTTTGAAATTACCTACGTTTGGAGAAAAGTTTAGAGGTTAAAACAGCCTAATTTTGGAACTGGAGGGAGAGGTAGTTTTTTTTTATTATTATTATGCATTATCGAGTCACTGATCACTGTACCATATTTTTATGAAGCATGCAGATGTACTGAACAATTTTTATCTATTTATCATTTCGTAGAAAGAAAAATTTAGCCACATGCACCATATACAAAATGCATGTTCAAGAACACACCAGTTCCAACAATCCTATGTAGGTAGTGATGCATTTGGGTTCACTAGGCTTAAAGCCTTAAACTGTCACTACAGCTACATTCTGAATCTTCACACCTTACGATTTGTAGCTATCTTTACTTGTTTGAGTTCCACAAACCTTACGATTTGTAGCTCATAGATCATCTTTACATGTTTGAGTTCCAGACACTCACAATTCACAGCTAGTCCAACGCACTTAAGTTATGACATGGCTCCATAATTAGGGGGAAAAAAGAGCAAACTTAGGTGACTTAATATCTAAGATCCTTTGCCTCACCTTCAACAAGAATGCCCATAAGGAGCCCTTCGGTGCCTGTGGTAGGGTACCTCATCTTCCGGGCCTCCAGCTCTGCCATTGCAAAAGACCGCACTGCCCTTGATGACCATCTGGGGAATCATCATGTCAGAAGCAAGCAAACAGACACTAATGCTCCCTGAAGAACCTACAGAATAGTCACCAAACCTGATCTTCTTCTCCCCAGAAGCTACCTCCGGATTCCTAAATACACAATAATTCCGGGATGGATTCCATCAAATTATCCAGTAATAATAGCATGAATCCGAAGCAGAATAGTAGCATATCAATGTGCTAACTTCCAAGAGATTTAAGAGTAAAGAAATAAAATAACAGCTCGAGATCAGGACTTATTAACGTCGGCGAGAGGTTGGAGTATCATCGTTTCTGCTTACGTGGTGGGGAGCTGGGCGACGGCGGCGCCGACGCGGCGGCCCCGGAGGCGGGAGGCGAGCCGTGGGCCACCTCTGACAGCGGCCCGAAGTGAGACGGGTAGGACAGGGTTTGTCCCGAGGGAGACGGAGGAGGGGGGCGGGGGCGGGAGCGGGGTGGTGACTGGAGGAGGAGGAGAGGAACGAGAGGAAGGTGGCGGCGACCTGGGCTGCGGTCGCCATGGCCGGGGATGTTTTCGGGGGTTTCTGGCTTGGATAGAGGAAAGGGATAAACCGAGCTGACTGTGAGCAGTGTGACTTGACTTGAGAATGGCCAGGGGACAGTGTTTTCTTTTGCCGTTCCTAATCTTATCATTAGTTGTTGTCAAAAAAAAAATCTTATCATTAGTGCAAATACGACACCGCCATTGCACATAGATTATCATAATTTTTTGAATGTGAAAAAAAAAAGGAATGTGAGAAATAAGTTGTTTCACGGAACTACAAAACCACCGTCAGAGAATACAACTCATGAGGATAATTGCTAGAATCGCTAATTGTTTTAGGTCTATCTATTTGTCACACGGGTGATTTTCACCGTCCTGTCACCCGGGGTGATTTTCACCCTCTTGCCACCTAGGGTAACACCATCCTTTATAAAACACTTAAATTTAGTATCTAGGGGGAATTGGGTGACACAGAGTGTAAAAATAACTGAATGTCATTACCATAAGATACATATCTAACAGACCCAAATAAAGATAACATAGGGGAGAAATAGAAAAATAAAAAACCAAATTGCAAGATGCAAATTGGCATATCATTTCTACGGATGGCAAAAGGAAGAATTCAGATTAAAATCAGAGAAAATAGAGAAGAAATATGTTGCCCAAGACGACAAAAAATGATTGTCAACAACGATCTTGGTCATGGAGGCCATCTAGCTATTGTAGATGAGATCTACGCTCGTACCTCTACTCAGCACACCAGCTGTATTATTTTTGTCATTGACAATGATTATGTGGCGTGTCACATTATGAATAACTGAATGGTGGTACATGGGACACAAAGTTTATAGATGTTCGGGTCCTTGTGAGATGGTAACATCCTGCATCCTGTATTTGTGGTTTGTATATTTGTATTGTTTTTGCCTCAAATATTAAGGGTTACTTGGTATGAGATGACATGTAGTAGATTAGAGGGCTCTCTACCCGCTTTTCTATCAACGTTACAAAAATGGTTTCTATATAGGGTATAGCCGAATCCCATGTCATATTGGATAAGATTTCTAACCAAGTTGTATATTATGTAGGTAATCAAAGTTGTTGTGCGTAATGACTCCTATATAGACTCCAAGACCGGTCTTTAGAGATATTCATACCCTAAAGAGAGCATAAGAGCTGTTTTGCAGTCACCTTAAGTAAGATGTTCACCTATTCCCATCCGTGTAGCAAAGAAAAGTTAGTTGTTGTATTAGTTATGATTCAACTTTTTCCAAATATATTAGTTGGGGTTTCTACTAAAACAATAGCTCATCCCACCTTTTTTGAGCTAACTCTTCTTTTTAGCACACTGCCTAATAGGTTGGGTGGAAGACACTATAAGCGTTGTCCACACCTTTGCAGCAAAGAACACATAGAGTGCGAGGCTGCTTGGTTCTAGGTCAAGATGGGGGGTGGAGCGGGTCGATCCACAGGTTCATCAAACCAGCCCAAAAAATAGAATCAAATGGGCCCCTAATGCAATCGATGACATGGCAAAGGAGTCACCACAGGCGTTCGGGTTACCCGATCCGATCGGGTCGGGTAGTTCGGGTAATGAGAAGTTCGGGTAATTGAAAGTGTTACCCGATAACAAATTTTAAATTGTACTACCCGCAATTTCGGTACCAAGAATTTCGGGTTCGAGTATACGGTATACCCGTATTACCCCAATATGTAGATTGACAAAAAACTCTCAAACATCATAGAATTTTTAAACAACATAAACTAGCTAGACAAAATAATTGATATAAAGTTGAAGTTTTCAACCACGTCTCGATATCTCATCACAAACATGCAAGTACTAGTAGTAGTACTGCATGCGACACAACAAATGCAAATCCAACCCACAATTTTATAAGTAGTAGTAGTCTAGTAGACTAGTAGTAAAAATCTTTGCACAACCGCACAAGCACAAGCACATATTCAAAAGAACAACTTCGGTTCAGTTCTCCTTCAAGTTAGTTCTCCTTCATCCCTCAAAAAGTTAGTTCTCCTTCAACTTCAAAAGTTCTAATTCGGGTGGTTCGGTAATCTTACTACCCGAATTACCCAATAAAAGTTCGGTAATTCGATTTGCTACCGAACTCAAACCCTAAATTGCGGGTTTCGGTAGATCGGGTTCGGATTCGGGTAGTTCGGGTTCGGGTAATGGGTAGCGGGTAATATGCCTGGGTGACAAAGGAGCAATGGATAAGAACCATCGGAACCAAACCAATGGATCGAGTGGGTCGAACCCTGCGCAGCATCGCGCCACGGCGACGGCGATGTTCGCACGTGGTTGCTCCCGTAGAAGCTGGACCCGATGGTGAGCATGGACGACCGGGCGCCCCGCCGCCCGTGGCCTCGCGGCCAGCGGCACCGTCCTCCTAGGGCACGCCTTCTCATCTAGCGGCCTCGGCGGCAACGACATCATCCCACTGCTCTGATCGAGGCGTCGCCCCGCTACTCTGCCTCCTCCTTGCAGCACGTCGCGCCCCTGAAGCCGTCGATGACAACCTGCGCCTCTCCGAAGAGCTCCGACAAGAGGTCGTGACTCTCGAGCTCGAGCTGGTCCTCCACCGGGTACTAGAACCACGCGGCCTGCGTCAATGTCGTCGCCGCCGCGTCGTCGTCATCCTCAACTTGTGGCCTTGTCGGACGTGGAAGGCTTCCGCAACGGCCGGCTCTGCATGACCACGTGACCGTTGCACCACAACAGCTAATGAGCCCGTCGTCGTTGCTGCCTGCCGGTGCCTTTCCAACTACTGCCACCGCCGTAGTGATGTGTTGGTGGCCCCGCCATGATGGGCCAATGGGTAGGTCAGTGCGGGGGTAACGCAGTACGCACTTCTATCGCCAAGCTAATAATGTGGAGCAATCCATAATATACATCGGAGCCCCATTGGTTCAACAACTCATAAAAAGGATCATCCGGTGCACCTTCTCTGATCAAATGGATCTTTGGATCGTTTGCGGTTCACTCCATGGAGCAGCCACCCTCGTTTTGAGTTCTAGGCGTAGCTAGCCTCGCGTATTGACACCTCGCTCATCGGTCGAGCGAACTGATTTAGCTTTTTCATGAAACCATACCAAATCCCGCTCACAGTCTTCAAAGTGTCCAGGCGAAAGAACCAAACACCCGGCCATCCTCTGTTAACGAGGTACAATGATGTCCAGCAACAGAACCAAGCAGGCTATAAACTTCATAAGTTTTTGATAGATCGACCAAGCTTAGACTTCAATCCTTAGACGCTAAGTGTTGTATCCTAGCCCTAGTCGAGGGAAAAATTGGTAGCCATCCACCGTAGATTCATGCCACGTGTCCATCATAGTCATCCAATGAGTTGTGTTTTTCTCTTTTCAATGCTCTTCAAGGTTGTGTTTGAATTCATCATATGCTAATAGTTAGTAGGTTAATAGCTCAACTCCAATATTAGTTGAAGAGTGTTTGAATGCACAGTTAATAAAAAAACTATTCCTTCCATTCCAAATTATAAGTCACTTTAAATTTGTTGGTTCATCAATTTTACTATTCCTATGTATCTAGACATATTATTATATCTAGACGAGTAGCAAAAATGGATGTACCAAAAACATTAACGGAGAGTGTCCTACATTAAAGTAAATGATGTCATATCATTTCATTTGCATATCAAGATTCATTCAATGTTCTATGTATCCGCACAACCAATGTCTTGATTCAGAGAATAAATGTTGCACTATGTTGCCAAACATCATTTAAAGTGAGACATAAGTAACTATTAGCTGCTATTATCTCATTTGGTCTAACTAGTTAATATCTACAGATTTAGCTAACAATTAGCTATTTTATTAGCTGCACCTGGATCCAAACAAATCTATATACTCATCCGTCCCAAAAATAAACGACGTTTTTCTTTCCCGAGAAACATCTGCCGTAAATTATATATTAAAATAGGATTAATATTTATATTACATAATTAGTATCATTGGAAAGATCTTTTGATCTAGTTTTTTTAACAAATTTATTTGGAGATTCAAATCGAGTCAAACTTGTGCGTGGAAACCCAAAACGTCGTTTATTTTGGGACGGAGGGAGCAGCTATGAGCAGTTAATCGTGGGATAACTATGTATGGATACGTGGTGTGATTCCACGGTCATGCCGGCGGCGGCAAGTCCCACTCGAAAGCACCAAACCAACTGACATCCGGCCCATGAATCACATCACTAGGCGGCCCAGTCTTCCAGTGACACGAGTGCGGCTCGGCCGCCCTCCGCCCCCCACAGTCCAGTCCACAGACCAGTGCAGACTGCAGAGGCGATAGATAGATAAAGGGAGGAGCTCGAGGAAGACGACCGGCGAACCAGAGGCGTACTAGTATATAGGAGTAGCTGCACACACGGGCACAGTGAAATCGGAGAGGAGAAATTCCCCAAAATCGCGAGGAGAAATTTTGTTTTCCGAAGATGCCAAAGACCACCTCGTCGCCGTCTCCCACCATCTCCGCCATGAATCCCTCCTCCCCTCCTCCACCTTCCCCAAATCACCCCACCCGCCGGACCCAAACCCTAGCTCCCCGAATCCTAGCCCCTGCAGCTACCTCCTCCACGCCGACGCCGACGACGAGGCGCTGATCCAAATCCCCGGCCACAACCCTAGCCTGGTGGGCGCCTCCTCCCCCCCCTTCGCGCTGCTGCCGTCTATCGACCCGGCCCCGCACGTCTCGTCGCAGTTCTACACCTTCAGCGCCGCCTCCTACGGGCTCATGCTGCGCTGCATCCGCGCGGGCCGCCCCGCCTCCCCGACGAGGTCCGCGGCGCCACGTCTCTCTCCGTGCTCGCCTCCTGGCGGGCGGTCTGGAAGGACCGGAACGAGGACACCGCCTACCTCACCGCGTGGAAGCGCATCCAGGACAAGCTCGCCGCGTCGCCCGACGGCCGCCACCTTCACTTCAAGTCCAACGCCGCGCAGCGCGTCTCCCACGTCGGCATGTGGAGGGACATAGTCTCGGAGGCGCACGCCGACCCCGACCTGCTCCGGCACCTCGCCTTCAAGGACACCGTCGACCGAATCAAACAGTCCTGGACCGTGGGGGCCAAATTCTACGGTATCCCAGAATCATTTATCCGTGTATGTGTTGCTTCGTGCCCCGTTTGTAAAGCTGCACCTGCTGGACAACCTGATTCCGTCATCTCATCACCGGACGTGGGAAGCGGCGGCGCAGGTTTGAATATACTGAGACATTGGATGTGCGGGCTCGAGATGTGCCTCGTAGGCTACAGCAATTGGCTGCCAAGCACAAGGTTGTCCTTTGTATAAGGCAGAAGTATATAAGGTATAAGCCCTTCATGGCTGAGGTGAAAGATTATGCATGCCACCGCGCTGGAGTGCCCACTTCAAATAGTGGGACTGCTGCATCCTCAGCCAGTAATTCCGAGGGTAAGAAGGCGCGGGTTCTAAAGCGAGAGCCCTACCAGTCAAAGAGGTGTGGTTGTGGGTTCCGTATTCGGGCAATTGTGCCAATAGCTAATTATAATGAAAAAGACAAGACTTTTGTGTACTTGGAGGAGGGCACTGCAGTGTTCAAGCTTTATGCAGTGCATTCAGGGCATGAACCAGGGCCACTTGATGGCAATGCACGAATTGTTCACAGGTTGGTTGGTCATAAGGGTACTCTTGAGTTTGATCCAGACATTTATGGTGTCAGTGAGGAAGGTGATCCTACCTTTTCAACAAAGGGGGACGAAGATCTTGATATTGATGACTCGCACCAGGCGGTCTTGCAGCAAGTACGGGATCTGAGATCAGAAGTTCTCTTGCTAGAAGGGAAGGTGGCTAAGATGCACCCAGAATTGTTAGGGTCACTGTCCACCGAGTTGTCTGAGGTTTTGCACAGGATTAGGAAGTTTAATTTGGAGGGTAATGTCTACCAACAGGAGACATTGATGGTAGGCAATGAAGAAGTCAGGGGATGGGGATCAGGGGATGTATCTCACCAGTTAGACCAGCATGATCAAGCATTCTGCAAGGATGATGAGATGCTTGATGATGATGATACTGACTTTGGCTCAAGCCTTGGACCTATTGTGTCGTGGGATAGGATGGCAGCAGAGTGCGAGGATAGGAAGATGCTCATGGGTGATAGCCCAAAGTGTGACAAGTGGATGCTTAAGGATGATGTGGGTGACTTTGATGCGAAGAGTATTCTTAACTGTGGGGATGATGATGGTGTGGAGGATTCCAAGGTCATCAAGCCATTGATGCATGATGACACCATGGTAACTGACCCAAGTTTGGTAGGTATTCATGTAGAGGGATTTTACACTGGACCAAAATGGTATGATTCACCAGTTTTGGATTCCAGTATTGATGGAGGGGATAGCAGTTTTAGGCATGGTGGAATCGTGTGAGTTGTGATAACCACCTGGAAGTCATGTAAATTCTGTATACTAGATGTATTTAGCTCACACCAGGTTGATCAAGTGTCTGTAGGTGGAGCTTCAGTCAAAGTAACCTGTCTGCCCTGATATATACAGGCTGCATTATCAAAGCAACTTTTGTTTTAACTTGTATATAGTCCCTGTACTGGTTATCTGCTTGCTTCAATACATTAAAGTTATGGTTTTATTGGGGCGTGCCTTAATATTTTGTCGAGTTATTCTGTGTGGGCCTGCGTGTGAGTTTAGCAACAGTTCAGTCACAATTATATGTTTGTTTCCTCATTCCTTCACAAGGTCAAGCTAGTCTCGTTCTCACTTTGTTGCATCTGTTTTAGGAAGTGTCTATGCTTAATTATACATTCTCACTGGTTGGTTTGTGCCATTACAATTAATGCTTCCCATGTTGGGGTTACATGAAAGATGATACCTTAGGAAGTGCAGTTACATGAAAGATGATATCTTAGGAAGTGCAAAGTTAGTGTTTTGAATAATGTTATTAAGATTTCAGGCTCCTTTATCCAAGCTCCAGGACATCTCCATGTCACATGTAATACTGCTCCTTCCATTCCAAATTGTAGGTTGTTTTAGTATGGTCTTAAACTTTCTAACTTTGACCATGTTTATAGAAAATATGTTGACATCTGCAACACCAAATAAATGCACTATCAAAATGTATTTCATGGTGTGGATTAAACAAAAAACTAATTTGAGGCTATAGAAGTTGGTCCATTTTTCTATAAATTTGGTCATAGTTAAGGAAGTTTAACTTATTATACGGCCAAACTAAAACAACTTACAGTTTGGAACAGAGAGAGATACTGTCTTTACAGGGTTTATGCAAGTTCTTTTGCTTCTTTGAAATCAACAGTGTTGTTCATACTATTTTTTTTTATGGAATGAGATTGTGCTCATTGAAGCAAATAAGAAAGGTATATGCTTCAGTAACATTTACAGTTTTCTAGTTTCTGTATTTAGTTCATTGTGTTGCTCTGTGATCGATGTTTCTGCTGAAATTTTCTATCAATTTTGACTTTGGATAAATGTTATTTCAAGTTTGCAGTTTCAAATACATTGGATATTTCACTGTAAGAATCTCAGGTGGGACTGAAACCCACATGTAAGTTGTGGGCTTAGGCCTACAGCATGTGGTATTTTCCAATTCTGTCACATAATTGCTATTTTGAAATGTGATGGTATACTATAAGATATGTAAATGTTTGATTCAGAACCTTGGAAAACTAACAATACAGAAAATTTCACCGATGAACTTGCATTTTCTTAACCTACAAATTGAAGAGGAATGGCAGTCTGCATAACTTTTGTATTTCTTTTTGCTCCAAGGTTATTTCATTCTGCATTTTTGTGTTAGGTAAAGTAGAACCTTTTGTCTTGGCAAGCATATACATAGTACATTGAAGAGGATGTCTTCGTTTCCTTAGTCTGATTGCATTACACCATTCCTTCGCTACTAGTCTACTACTACATGTCTCCTGTTGCTGGTGAATTTACCAGCAATATTCATGAACTATAAGTAACCAACCATTTGTTCATGACCTTCAACATGCAGTTTCATCAGCAATGTTTGTGATGTGCAGCCTTTCAGCAAGGTTATTGTTAAGCACTGACATCAGATGGTATACAACAGTTCAAGGTTAGGAGAGAACTCAGATTCAGCTCTTTCCGTATATGATATATCATTATTCAAGGGTTATATGTTTAAGTTAGCAGGTAAACTAGTGTTCGTGCTTTGCGTGTGTGCCAAATTTTAGCTAAAAAGCAATCAAACCAAGGCTAACAATGTAACTAGTGTTGTCTGGTTAAACAACTAAGTATGGTATAGTATCATGATCCCTGCAAGTTTTTTTTTTTTTTTTTTTTTTTTTTTTTTTTTTTTTTTGAAATCTTGTTGGATTCAACTAGATCTATGATTTTCAGGGAGGAAATTCATAACCATACTTTATGTTCATTCCTGAACTGATTGGAGCATTCTGTTGAGGAGTCAGGATTAAGATGCTAAATCATCTGGAGATAGCTTTATGTGCCATGTAAGTTCCTTTGTTTGTTATCTGTACTATGGTCATTGACACCGTTTGGAACTTTTAGTGGAGTTTGAGCAGCTTTCTATAGTGATGGATGTCCCCTACAACTTAAATTATGGGAATGGAATTGATCCCATCCTTTACATGTGGGATCTAGAGGCATTCCTCCTTTATCAGTACTGATGGAAAAAATGAATTATTCATTTTTTTAGCTTTGCTAACATAACAACTAACTAATATAACATCATATTACTTTTACCAGCTTTGAATAATTCATTTCATCATATTAGGCACAATACTCTAATCTTTTTTTAGCTTCTGAGATTGCTGTCATCTATTGGTTACCCTGATGGTGTTTACTCATGTTCAGTCTGAGGAATGGGCTGTTAAGTCTGATATAAATTTCTTAGGGTTGATCATAACAGTGAAATGTTGGCTTATTTCATCATGGAATAGTAGGTACTTAATGTTTAGTGAGGATGCCTAATATGTAATGTGGGACGATGAACATCAAATAACTGCTGAAGCAGTTTTTCCTGCTTGTCAGCAGTGGAGATATGTTCTGTGGTATGGTGATTTGGTCATTAATCTTTGCTGTCAGTGAAAGGACCTTATAAAGCTGAAGTGATTTAAGGAATGGACAGGCTTCTGTTCCTTTTGCTTCAAGTTAATTATTCACCGCAACATTCACATTTGGACTAGGGCTGTACACTTGATTACTTGAACTTGTCATATGTCGGCAGCATGTCTTCAGTTTATTGACGCTGGGAAGTTGTAGCTGTGTTCATTTAACCTTTTTTTTTGGGTAACTTTCAATGCATAGGCTCATAAAGCACATGGTAGTCTGCATACCATGACGCCGACCATGGAAGTGGTGCCTGGAGATATCTTTTGCTGTATTCAAGATGCAACTTCTAGTTCTGAAATCCATGTGATGGCCTATATACAATATGTCAATACAGCAAGTGTGCTATAGGATACGTACTACTTGTGATAAGCGGTAAACTTAAAAGTTTATTTAAGGAGCCCATGTGGCCATGTTAGCTACTTGCTTTGTCCTGAAAAGAAGGTAATATTGTTTTTCGATGAGTTAATAGGTTTTCAGTTTGACCGAACTTTTACAAAAAAAAAAAAAGGGATGTCATTTATGAGTCAATATGATACTGAATATGTATCATTAGGTTAACCATAACCATGGAATATATTTTTATAATACACCTATCTGGAGTCATAAATATTAATAATATGTTTTTATAAACTTAGTAAATTTAAATAAGTTTGACTCGATCTGAATCTAGAATTGCATTTTTTAGATCTGACGAGGCACTTGTACTTATTATTGCTTTGGAGTTTGGAGTATGAGCCACTTCGATATATATGGTGCCTTGCCGAAGGTCCAAGTGAAGCTTGGCTACGACTGCTTCACTCTTTGCACAGCCGGTTGCTTTGCGGCGGCTTCCCAGGAGATTACTGTCATGAATTTTGCGAGGATGAATGTGCTGATGAAGCCCAGAAGCATTGAATCCTGGTATGGCCTTGATCATCAGATGGTTTCCCTTTGGTCTAACTCTGTTTGTGTATTCAAATAAGACTCTGATTGTGTATCTGTGTCTCCCTTTTTTCATGAATGTATTTGGGTCTTTGCCAGTGCCCAGTTGTGATGTTGTGTACAGTGCACCAGTATAAATGTAGGAGATAATAAGAGGTGATCAAGGTCCGCAGCAGATTAAGATTCCTTTGCTTGTCAGTGTTGTCATCGGCCACTTCTTTCTCTATGATATTCCCTGTTTGGTGAAGTGATGAGCCTGTTCTGTTTTCCGCTGAAGTCTATGGTTTGCCATTCCATTGTAGATCTCTGATGTTTGATTCAATGTTGCTCCGCTATGAGCTCAAATTTGCATGTGTAAACTAATTACCACCACATTGTCCATCTTCTTGTATGGTCTGGAACGAGCTCTAGATGTCACAAAAATCATGGCCAGAAACGGTGGAAGTGGTTATGCCACAAAAATCATCAGAGCTGCAGAACAGTGGTAAAGCTCCATCAGGCTATTACTGGTGGGTGAGTGATGTTTTGTATATTCATTGATATAAACATATGATAAGTATTCTTTTCTTTTGCGAAATATCTAAATAACCATGGTGAAGCAATATCTTCTGCTTGTCAGCAGTGGAAAATATGGTGATCCGGTCATTCATGTTTGCTGTTCATGGAAGGGCCTGGCAAAGCTGAACTGGTGAGAGGGATCGGCAGGCTGCTGTTCCTTTTGCTTCAAGTTAATTATTGATGGCAATGTTAGATAGCTGCGTTACCTGCCCCAGCGTTCCTGTTTTGAGTGGACACTGACTTGAATAGTTCAGTTACCTCTGAATCGGTTAACAAGTCACATTTGGATGGATGAGGGCTGAGCTTTTCATTTGTCGGCAACTCGGCAGATTGTGCCAGCTGTGATCATTGATTCATTTAACCGATTTCAGCTTTCAGGATTGACAGATGAGTGCGTAGGCTTCAGTAAGCACATCGTAACAGTAACATGCATACCAGTTGATTATTGTACAACAACCATGCAAGTGGTGTCAAAATGTACTCAATGAGTAACATGGCCATCCTCTAGCACGCAGATCGTATGCATCAATCAACATAAAAGGGCAAGTGCGCTAGAGATCTTTCTTGTGGCCATGTTACCTGTATTGCCTATTACTACTATGTAGTATGGGCACGTTTGAACCATGATAATAATAGAGTAAAATGCCCCAGCAGTCTTTAAACCTGGTAGGGGTTCAGGTCCCCAAACTCACAAAATACACATCTCGTCGATCTCGATCCTTGAACTTGGTAAAGTGTGTCATCTAAGAAAAATAGGTAAATAAGATCTTGAATTTATTCTCTTCTAAAGAATGAGAGAAGATCACTTCCGAAGAAAAGAAAGGATAACTTCCTGTTCTGCTTGTACATTTCCTTATATGAAAATGAAAAGGATAGGAAGAGACTCCCCTGCTAACTTCGTCTTCTTCTTTTAAAAAAATAAAAAATAAATAAAAAGAGGAAGTTCTGATTCAGCCCGTTGTTCTCTGAAGAAAAATACGAAACCACAATTGAAGGAATTCTAAAAATCATGAAATTTGATCAAGAGATTCATAACATCATAGACAACAACTCTAACAATTTTTTTTTTTTTCAATCGGTGGAAACCAGCTTGGTTGTTCTCTAAGATTTTTCACCAAAATAAGATCTTGAGAAGAGGAGGGAGTTTGGTGCTGGGGTTTATCCATCGTGTACCCATGTCCAAAGGCGCAAGAGTAACCTCAAGAACACCCAAGAAATCAGATCAATTGCAATTCTAAGAATCACCAAAAAACATAAAAAAATCACAAAAGACAAACCAACAAATTCAAAGAGAGGGACACAAGAAATTAATTTAACAAGATTTTCTTCACTTCAAATCAACAATAAATTATCGACACATCATATTATCAATGATGGTAGGGGTTTTACGTCCCTGATCCTCCCTTGGGTTTTGAGGCTATGAAACCATTCCGCTCGCGATTTTGGGATTAAAATTGCCCAACTATGCACAGTTCAACATAGTCGTTACATAGCCCCTTTATGTCAACATGTGTCCTCCATGTTCTCGGCCTGGCAGTCCGCCTAGTGCCTGCCATG
>JADLZK010008501.1:0-22898 GCA_015847255.1 Hyparrhenia diplandra | reverse complement strand
GCCCATGATAGTTTCACGAGCAGGACACACTTTGAGCAAAAAGGTGGAGAAGCCTATCGATCTCTTCAAACTTCAACAAGTAAATGTCTTGCAAGTGCGCACACAAAACAAGGCGCTGCCTACGTTTCACTCCAACTCATATGATCAGCAAAAGAACATGGGTGGCGTTGTCCTTCACCATCTCATGGAGCACAACCGTCAAGATCGGGTATTTCGCTCAAAGGAAACAACAAGGTAAGAAGGCTTGTTCGGAGGACTTAAAACACTAAACCCTCACCGAAAAGGTAAGATCGGTAGCTATCCATATTTACTTTATTGCATTTCATAATTGTTTTCCTTTAGCATATTTACATTATAAGCGCTAGCATTGCATTAGAAAAGAAAATAAATATTTGTTTGTTGCATAGACATAAAAAATTCTAAGCCCCATGTGAGTAATTTTGTGGTGTGTAACAACCCACAAGAATATTTATTGTGGTGGCATAAAATAAATATGCATGCATCATCATTTTGCATAGAAAATTCAAAAAATATTTTAATGCAATTTGAACTACTGTCTTAATAGAATTATCTTTGGCAACAAGAAACAACGTGGCTAACCCCTAACGCTTAATCAAGTTCCACTAGCTTTGCTGTCTATTTGAGTTCAGCAGGGATCCCAAGGAAGAGAGATATGACACACATGGTGTCTAGCGTTAAATCCGCCACCATCACTATCTATCTCTACTTCCACATCATCATCATCAAAGACTATGTCAACATCCGGCTTGGGGAGGGCAACCCCCATGTATCCGAATAAGTATTCTTATACCTTATTTAATATTAGCTAGATTTGTTTTGCTTTATTAGAAAGAAATAAAAAGATGCATAATTAAGGAAATAAAATAAAAAAAGAGTCTATCTAGTTTTTACTAAAGAGTCTTTATTAGAGTGTGAGAATAAAATAAACTCAAGATAATCTCTAGCTTTGGAAATGATGAATAGTTGCTTCGTCGTAATTCCTTTTAAGTACCTACCTTTCAAGCTTAATTTCTCTCGAGCTTTTAATGCAACTGATTTGACTTGAGATTTGCTCTGAACCTAAAACCTGTGGGTAGCAAATGCTTTCTCTGAAGTCTAGGTAATTGACGGATATGATATATGAGAGTCTGAGCTGCTATTTATCTTACTCCTAGTGATACTAGATTTCTAGATATTTATCTTTTGAAAATTAAAGTGCACATGATAAGTTCACGTGTGACAAGAGTGTTGAACCTCCTACCATAGCCATATATACATGCTCCTAGATTAGGAAAACCCTTTGACATATATATAGGCTGCTTGCTTTGCATTGAGTTTGTTCAATCTTTATGGACCCTTAGAGATCATGCACACTCCATCACACTCTATTCCACTCCACTCTACCCCACTTGCATTTATGCTACTTCTATCCTAGAAGTATGCATCCACCAAATATCCACTAAAAATGTTCTACTCTATCACGAGAGAACAACCAAAAATATTTCCTATACCCATTTACTCATTCATTGCTAGCCAATATCTTACAAAAAGCTCTATTATATTTTACCTCTCAAAAAAGTTATTGAGAAAGAGATGCAGGTTGTAGATTAAAAAAAAAAAAAAAAAAAAAAAAAAAAAAAAAAAAAAAAAAAAAGAGAAAGGGAGATGAAAAATGGACAAAAAGTCCTACGGGCGAGTAGAGCCTACCTCCCTAAACAAAAGAGATGAAAAATGAACAAGTGTTAGAGGCGAGTAGAGCCCACATCTCTAAAAATAAAGATGAAAAATGGACAAGTGTCCGGGGTGAGTAGAACCCACATCTTTAAAGAGAGGAAATAATGAACACAAGTCCGAGGGTGAGTAGAACCCAACTCTCTAAATAAAAAGAAAAATAAATAAAGAAAGAAAAAAGATACAACCCAGGTTCTCTACAAATTTTACAAAAGAGCGAAGATTTCCTCATGGAGCAAAAAGTAAGATTTCCCTCATCTATTCTATTCACTTCACTACTACATTTCCATACCATTCATATCTTATCCACCATACACATGCACCACTTGATCAATGTGACTTGTAACTTTGGATCCATTGCTTGAATTTACAATATATGCTTAGTAAATAGATTTAATCTTCTCCCACCTATGAACTCGGATATATTAGCCTTAGATATAGGGTGAGAGAGAAGAAGGCATAATGTGCCACTGCCTTAGCCAAAAATACTACATATTATGAGAGAGAGGTAACACAACATTATTGCCTAAGTGAGGATCCACAAATACCACAAATGAGAGACTTGAGAGAGTCATACAAAAAGAACTTTGAGTTTTATTTGAAAATCAAAAAAAAACTCGAAAAGGACAGTTGATCAAAAAGAGTTTGAGATATAGTGTTAGACTTGGACGTTCTATCTTTCAATTACCCAAGATTAAAGAAAAAGATATAAGCCCCAAAAGGTAAGAGATAATTGAGTAAGTTGAAGTTTTAAAAAAGTTTATCTTTATCCTGGAGAGAAATTTTGTTTGAAAGCATGTGTACTTTAAAAGGTGTGAAAGCGTTGTAGCAATTCACGATCCATTGCTAAGTTTGGCTTTTCTTAGGGACTAGCAAAGGGGTAAGCTTAAGGGAACTTGTTGACACCTATTATAGCATAATATTAATAGCCAACTAAACATAAAATAAGGGCACAAAATGAGTATCAACATAGAATAGGGGCTTGACTAACATAGTTCCACAAGTTTTTGGTGATTTGTATATTTTCGGGGACTAAAAGGGAGAAAAGCCTAGAGTTTGCAAAACATATGAAGCATAAAGATGTTACAAATATATTCCAAAATAGCACCATTACAAAGAGCTCGTCGAGACGATCGAAAGCGGATATATTGTTTGCTATATTCAGAGTCCGAATCAAAAAGATATCACTTATAAAGCGAGTTCACTAAAACGGTCATAACTTTCTCATACGGACTCCGTTTCCTTGAAAATACCAGTCATTACGAAGCTATCGGCGAGTCCAACGCACCCACAAAATATGAACTAATAATTTCACAAGGGGCGGCGGCACAGGCCTTTTCTCTCCCCGCCAGAGTCACGAGCCCGATCCGGCCCATCTTCGTAGGTGGGTTTTGTAACCCGACTTTGAGGTTGTATCTACACCGTTGCCAAGGTCGGTTTGATCCAAGGGCTATCATTCATCACCAAGGGCTATATAAGAAGACCCCCACGACCCCAGGGGGCTAAACCCTAATTCATTCTATCTCATTCTATTCATTATCTCTCAGTTGTAGAGGTGTCCTAATGTAAGGATAACCTCTCTCTGGGATTAGTGAATTAGATGTAGATTAGAAGAAGATTAGCAATGTAATTAGAAGTAGATTAGACATATAATTAGAACTAGATTAGATCTAACTTAGATCTAATCAAGAGTAAAGGAGAGTGGAGCTATGCTCCTGTTCTGGAGATGTCTTCAGAGTATGGTATGTCTTTGTATCTTCTCTACAAGACTTATGATTCATATATTTATCTTCTCTATTACTTTATGCTTTCCATATATGGTTAAGTATAGTTGTTATATTATTGCATGGGATCTCCGCTCGTATTGAGTCCTCTAGTTATGCAAGGTAGCTAGAGTAGTAATCGATAGTGTAGACATGGTGTCTAGGCTATAGGTTACACGAGGTTGCGCCAATCCAACGGATAGTTGTGGTAGCCCGGGGGTGACAGACTCTGTAAGGCACTTTGTGTAGTCCACCACGTTAGGATTGGTGTTTACGTAGGAGCTTTTGGCACCTTCCCTCGGTTACTTCTTCCCGATCTATTCGAGAACCGGAAAGGTCCTTGTTGCTCCAAAGTGCATTAGTATAATTGCTATCATAGAACTTAAGTAATAGAGAAATTACAATAAAACCTTGATCTCTCCCTTTGACCTCTTGATTAGTTATTCTTTTGACATCTTAGGTAGCTTATTATTTTTTATGCTTTTATTATTCATCCTTAACAATTACCCCCTCACTATAGTCTAGTGGTTTTGCTAAGTTAGTGGATACATGATTGTGACTTATTAGAATTCTTTAGCCAAAGCTTCCCTGTGGATCGATACTCTAGAATACTCATCCTAGGAAAAAGCTACAATGGTAGGTGTTACGTGGCGCTTGCGAGGGATATTCCTTTAGCACTTAACAAATCCCCATGAGCCCCTAGAGGCGCCGGATGGGGCGTGACCTCGGTGGGCGCGTGCCATTTCCCCTATATAAGTGGGCTGGGGTGAAGTCATTTCCCCATTCATTTGCTTTACGATGCTCACGCTGCTCGCGGCGCTCCTCAAGCTCTACAACTTTTGTCGTTCTTGCTTTCTTGGAATTGGGGCATTATTCTGCTACCCGACCTCCCTTGTAAGTTTGCTTTCTTTTCCCCTTTCTTTTCGGTTGTGTTGGGCATTTTTTATTTTAGGGTTTTGATCGTATTCTTCTATTTTTTTGTATTCTAGGTTTTTGATTGATAGAATGTCGGGTCCGATTGCGTCGGGATCCGGCTCTTCCTCGAAAAGCTCGATTCTTCTAGCGACTCATCCGGATTCGGTTCGTCTATTTGTTAATGTGATTGAAGCGTGTCCCATTGAACATCGATCCGCATTTATATTCAGCGGCGGTGAAGGGGAGCTCGAAACCGACCGGCCCGTTAGCCCGCAAGTCGTGGATGAGGTTGACATGGACATCGATATTGAGGGTCCCAGTTGGTGGGGATGTTCCGGCACATGGTGATCGATCTCTTGGAAGCGGGCCCGAGGCATCATTTGGTGTCGTTGAGGGCTCTCGGAAGATGGCGGTTTTCAATCGCCGAGGGTCCGGTGAGAATCCGGCCATCGGCGCTTTATCGCGAAAGTGTCTTGGGCTGGGGTGTCTCGTGTTCACTACTAGATTTTGACCCTATTACATCGGCATTTTATTGATGTAATAGGGCGAAAATGATGTGATAGCTTGGTGTCGCATCATTTACGTGTTGGATGCGAGCGATGCAAGTGCTCTTGATGCAATAGCCTTTACATGATTTACTTATGGTTGATCGAGAAGCAAATCGTTGCATCGCCCATCCATTGTCTTTTGCATCAAAATTGAGAGATGCAATAGCTTATTGCCCGAAACCATGTTGATGCAATACATCTATTGCAACGGCTATCGCTCGATGCAAGAGACTATGTTGCACATCGATATTAGGTTCGATGCTATATAATCTTATGCATCACCATTTTGATCCGATGCAAGAGGTTCTATTGCATCGGCGCTATGTTTGATCGCGATTTGAGCTATTGCATCGGCGCTATGTTTGATGCGATTCGAGCAATTGCATCGACATGAGGTTCGATGAGATTCGAGCTATCACATGTCGACATGAGGTTGGATGCAATACAAACTATTGCATTGACATGAGATTTGAAGGACAATCAATTATTGCATCGAATTCATTGCATATAAATTCATAAATTACAAAATTCAATGGCACAAAAAAGGCAATCATATTAATAACTTGGATCCTAAGCATTCAATCTTTTTGTACAATGTAAGGAAGTCAAATGCCTTCCTACTTCGAATAGGTAATTGCAAAGTTGAACTACATTCCAAACCACTAACTTATGCTATAAATAGGCAACCATAAGTAAAATACATGTCTCTTAGCATAGAACAACATGACATCTTTCTCGTTGCACAATATTTGATTCATTTCAGCTTTCGCGAAACTAACTCAAGGTTGATCTTCTGAAAAAGTCAAAATGACTTGCATTAGTAATATATATAGTTGATCACACGGTTGGAGCCAAACATAGACAACAACATTTTTGAGTTTAACAAATAGAATGGATAATGAAGAGCCAGAGCTATAACACACACAAGGCATGAACTCCTGATTGCTCATGTTAAGTGAACAAACATACATGTATAAGTGAACAAAGATCATGTTAATAATGTGGACAACAACTTAAAATGACACACGATTGCTCGTACCATTCCTCCTTTCTTTTTGCATTGTCGAAACTTTTTTTGTTGCAGCGGTATTCCTCGATTGCTTGTGATGTAATAAATGTCATTGACTCATTACTATCTTTATCATTTGCAAAAAGTGATACGTAGGCGCTACGAGTGAGGCGACTATGTTGGATACTCTTACATTTGCTCAACAATACCTTGTCTGCTGCGATGCAGTAAAAACCAAAAGATTTGAAGGAGGCGATTAAGCCACTTAGCAATTCTAAGAACTTGTTCAAGCTGTAGGTGATAATTTTGAAGTATATTACATTTGCACATGTTAGATCCTTGAATAGGAGTGGGAACAACAATAGGTTCACTATGTGTGTGTAGGGTAGATTTTGTACCCGCACATATTTAAAAAAAGATTCACACATTTGTGGATCTGGGATCACCTAAGGACTCTGAGTTGTTCGCGAGGATTCTATCTAGCACTGCGGCCACTAACAACTCCACGAGAGGCAATGGAAGCATAGCTACGGTAGACTTACATTTGTAACGAGATAGAATCTAGTCGATTACCATGTAAAAGTGCAGGTGTTCGAATCCTCTACGGACAACCCTCTCTACGTATCCGACTAGGTCCGTGGTAAGCTCTTTGGCCCCTTGGACTATAAAAGGCGGCCAAAGGCCCTCGTAGAAAGGAAGGCGCCAACTTGAGCAGTCAAGTGCTGTAAGCTTCACAACCGATCATCGGTTGACCCCATCAATCAAAAAACAGGCTCACGCCCACGGGCGTAAAGGTCTTTACTCGATCAAGGGTCGAGGGCCCATTTCGATATAAAACCCAGCTCTCCATGTCAAGCTGCGCAACAAACCGCCGGGCTCCGGGTTCGCCGAGGCCGAACAAACGCCCGGTTCACCCGTGGCGGAGCTCTCGATAAATAAAACATCGGCAGGCTGGCGCGCCAGGTAGGGAGCTCGTCGAATTTCAGCATGAGTCGGCGGACCACGAGATCATGGGCTCGTCGGCGAAGAGCGATCATCTTCGGATCATGGACTTGCGAGATCGACCCGCGGCAAGACTTCAGGAAGCTTCGTCATCGAGGAAACCAAGACCGAAGAATCAAGACTCGCCCAGAAGCTCAGCGGCGGCTACCGCCGACATCGCCTCGAAGCGGAGAACAAGCTCGACAGACTCGGAGAACCACGTCAGCGAAATTTGGAACCGAGGCGAACTTCGGCAACGGAAGAGATCCAAGGCTCCAAGGCGGACTCCGAACAACTCGGCCGTACTCCTACTCCACGACTGAGATAAAGGCGAGAATCAATTCAGCAAAGAATTTTCGAAGCACCCTAACTCCGGAAAAGAAGCGAAACCGGAGACAACTTCGAGTATCTATCAGGTTGCCTTATCAATTCCCAGCGGAACTCACAATTATGCGGCGCACACGAGGCGCATCAAGACAACTTTCAAAAGGAGGCTGGAGATTCCTTTGAAGGTGCACAGCAGGGCTCATCCTAACAAGGACACCGGAGGAGTGCATCATCCAGCCCTAGAACCCTCAACAAGGCAACGTCAAGAAGCAGCGATGAGCGGGGATGGCAAACAGCGGATCTTCCTGGATGAAAATTGGCGACCGAAGGCAGGCCCCTTACGAAATACGGTGGTAGCTAGAGGCCATGCCGCAACCTCGGATGCCGCGACATCGGATCCGCGGCGGCCTATCAAACTTCTCGGCGGACAAAGAACCCAAGAAGGCGAAGAGAAGACCGGCGTCGTTCAAGGCTAGAAGAAACAAGCTAAAGGGAGGACGCGAGACGGAGGAAAAGCAAACAAGCCTGGAATAAATACCAAGCCGACTGTGCGAGTCACGAAAAGATGAAAGTCTGAAAGGGGCGAAGGCGATCATCAAATATCGCATGAAGAAAGGCTGCAAGAGTTGGTCAACCGCCTAAGGACTGCTCTGGAACACGAGCGGCGGAGGCTCATCAAGGAAGCGCTTCAGAAAGCCATCCAAGAAGAGATCCCGCCCAGTCCGCGGTCGAGGCAAAACAACTTCGCCGCGCAAAAAGCGGTCTAATGTCTTCGAGAGGTTGGGCACGCCCGAAGAACTCTCGAAACTCAAAAGGCGACCGGAGGATGGCGGAAGCGAACCCCCGAGGCTAATCAACCCAAAGGCAAAGCCCGGCGAAAAGAAGTCAGCGAGTCCTCATCTGAGACCATAAGAACCACGGCGAAGGCGCAAGATCGTCCCGGGGACAAACCGAAGGAGGGACTACGAGGGGGGCTTCTGACAGTTCCCTTGCCCAGCGAAAAAGACTCAGGGAAGTCAAGCTACCCGCAAAGTTCAAACCTTCAAACCACTCGAAAATACGATGGGAAAAGCAGGCCCAAGCAATGGCTCGGGGAGTCTACTCACAATCCATTGAGCTGCATTGGAGGGAGATGATAGCCTTAAAAGCCCGTTTTCTTTCCCATGGCTCTGACTCTACCGCTCCAATGGTTCGACAAGATCGAAGAGGGCTCAATAAGATCTTTGGGAAGACTTGCGAGAAAATATTCTGCGACAACTTAGCGAGGAATCATTACCATCCTATTACCAGGCCGAGTTGAAGAGCCTCAAGCAAAAGCAGGAGAATCCCTAAGGGACTACTACCCGAATTTGGCGAGATGAGATCCCAAGTGCACGACATCCTGAAAAAGGTGGTCGGCGCCCCTTCCGGTAATGGGATTTCTCCGGAGATGGCAGTTCTCGGACTTCTACAAAGACAACCCGAGGACCAATGAACAATTCAAGACCCTTTGTTGAAGAAGATGATGGGCAGAAGAAAGAACCACGATGGCTTCCCGAGAAGAAAGAACACGGAAGGCCGAAGAAAGAAACGAGAACAACTCTCGGCCCCATTATAAAAAAGCGAGGGCGGACAACGATGCGCATTGGCGGGAGAAGAAAAGCCCTACAAGCCAAAGTACAACAACAACAAGAGCAACGGCAATGGCAAAGACAACATCAAGCTAGAAGATCTACGCTAGCGTCTACCATCCCGGACTCAACACTTTCGCTCGAAAGCGCACAACTTTCCAAGAGATATAAAGGAAGAGGTCGGCTGAAAAGGGGCGATCAAGAAAGCAAGGGGAAAACAATGACGGACAAAAACAGGGGGCTTCGAGAAAGCAACAAGATCTCTAAACGTCATATTCTCACAGGTTCCCGGATCAAAAGAGCAAAGACAAGACAAGCTAGCACTACGATCGATCATGGCGGAAGAGCCCATAACACCACGCTACCTCAAAAGCGGTCCCAATACCGATTGATTTACAAGGGAAGATCAATGGACAAAGCGTAGGCAACGGCTTTGTATCCCTTGGTGATAGAACCCACCATAGCTGGAGATGCCCGGTAACCAAGGTCTTGATCGGCGGAGGCGGGGCTGAACATCATATTCTCGAAAACGCGGACAAGATGGGGGCCGGACCTCCTCGGGATTGATTGCTCCATCAAACACCCTTTTCCCGGGATAGTTCTGGGCGAGCAGCGATACCAATTGGGCGGAGGTCACCTTGCGGTCACCGCCGAACGCCATCAAACTACGGGCGAGTACATCAAGTTGAAGTGGCAAATCTCGAGTCACCATATCACGCCATCATGGGAAGACCATCAATTACAAAATTCATGGCTATTCCACACTACCGGTATCTATTGCTAAAAGATATACGGCTCCATTTGGGATTCTTTCAATCAAAGGAGATCTCAAAAGGCTTTTAGTGTGATGTCAAGCCATCGAGATAGCAAACAAGGCTGGGATACTCTTGGAAAAAAGAAGTCAGCAAATGGCGCAACAGGACAAATCGACTTCGAGATCGGCCAAGAAACAAGCAATGTTGGTACCCCGAAGAAGCCCGGCGTCAAGCACATCGACTTAAGGCGGTGATCCCTCAAGGCGGCCCGATCATCCAGGCGCTCACCTATCTCCCAAATAGGAACTTCGCTCACGGCTTCCTAAGGCAACACAAATATATTAACTTTGGCGGCTTAGGATATGCCGGGGGTACCAAAGGGGGCGGTGAAAACCTGCAGAATCGATATCAATATAGGATCCAAACCCATCAAGCAAAAGTGAGGAGATTCTCCTTTGGAAAAGAAAAGCCATCAAAAAGGAGATCGTGAAACTACTCGTAGCGGGATTCATCGGGAGAAATCTTACATCTAGATTGGCTAGCTAACCGGTTGGTTGAAAAGAAGAACACCTCGAGAATGGCGCGTAATGCGTGGACTACCTGAGACACGAATAAGCATTGCGAAGGATCCATTTTGGGCTACCAGGATTGACCGGATAGTGGATTCCCGCGGCGGGGATCGACCCTACTATCATTCTGGATTGCTACTCGAGGCTACCGCAGGATAGGCTCAAGAAAAGAAGAAGATGAGCAAGACCTCTTTTTATCACCCCGCCGGTGCCTCTTTGCTACAAAACAATGTCTTTTCGGTTAAAGAACGGCGGGCAGCGTATCAAAAGCGTCTGAACTTGTTTGGAAGGCTGATTGGCAAAAAGCAGCCCGCATACGTAAACGGCGTAGTAGTGGTGAAAACAAAGGGGAGCGAACACTTTCGATTCAAGACTTGGAGGAGACTTTCAGCAACCTCAAGAAGTGGAAGTGGAAGCTCAATCCAACAAAGTGTGTTTTTTGGTACCATCGGGACAACTACTGGGTTCTTGAGTCGGCCGGCGGAGGCATAGAAGCCGACTTCAAGCGGATCAAGGCAATCCGCAAGATGAAACAACCCAAAAATGTCAAAGATGTCGAGAAACTCACGGGGGTGCATGGCGGCTGGCAATTCATATCAAAGCTTGGAAGAAAGGACTACCCTTCTTTAGATTAATCAAGACCAAGGGAAAGTTTGAATGGGCGAAGAAGGACAAGGCATTTGAAGAACTCAAGCAATACCTAATGTAGGCACCGATCCTCACTCCTCCAAAGATCAAGAATATCTCATGCTCTACATAGCGTGAACCAATACGATGGTCGGCTCGGCAATCATTGTGGAAGGGAAGAGCGAGAACGCGGCAAGACCGGAAGGCGGTTTACTCGTGTGCGAGGTCGCTTCGAGTCCAAAGCTCGATACCCTCCGCGTCGCGAAAACTACTCTACTCCATCGCGATCACATCAAGAAAGCTGCGACACTACTTACGGCGGCAAGAATACCGGTGGTTACTGACTCTCCGCTGAGAACATCACGAAAACAAAAAGATTCAGCGGGGCGCATATCAAAATGGGCGTAGAACTTCGGAGCACTAAATCTTGAGTTCACCCACGAAGAGCAATCAAATCCCAAGTACTCCACGATTTCATGTGAGCGGGTGGACAGAACTCCAGCGGCCCATACGAATGACATCAAAACATTGGACATGTACTTCGATGGTTCTTTGAAGCTGAGGAAGCGAGGCCGGGATTCTCTTCATATCTCGGAAGGAAGACAACTCAAATATGTCTTTTGCAAATAAAGTGGCAAGCTACCAACAACGAAAGCGGTATAAAGCACTCATCCATGGCCTCGAGTACCAAAAACTCTTCAGGAATCAAAAGACTTCAAGTATCACGGCGACTCCGCGGTTGTCATCAACAAAGTCAACAAAAGCTGGGGGCTGCACCAAGGATAACATGGGCCTCTACTTTGAGCGAAAGTATGCAAATTGGAAAAAAATTTCCAAGGCACGGAAATCCCTACCGTGCTCAGAGGCGCCAAATGTGGCTACGAGACATACTAGCCAAGCTCGGATCGGCGAGCTCAAGTCCCACGAGTGTTACGTCGAAGAACTTTCGAAGCCCTCAATCCAAAGAACCCGAGAACAAGAAAAAGCGGGAGCAATCAGCCTAGCGAGGTGATGATAATATCTCCGGGTCGCGAGAACCACTCCACGGATCGAGGACATCATCAACTTCATCAAAAACAAAGGCGCTACCCCAAGACAAAGGCGAAGCAACAAGAATCTTAGCGAAGAAGCAAGAACTATATGTACTCGTCGGGGACAAAAACTATACAAGAAGAAGCATCGCCGGGGAGTATTACTCAAATGCGCCAGCTACGAAAGAAGGAAAAATCCTAAAATCCCACTGCGGATGTTTGTGGAAACCGCGCGGCCGAGAACCCATTGGGAAAAGCGACCGAAACGGGATACTCTTGGCCTCACGACTCTCAAGAGGCCTTGAAGAACTGTCGTCGAAGATGCAAAAGGATGCGAGATGTTTGCTGAAGCGAGGCACCGTACGCACACAGCGATTTGCATACCACCATCATTGGCCTTTTTAGATGCTTTGGGGACTAGATCAAGTTGGACCACTTAAAAAGAGCCAAGGAGGATACGAATACATCTTCATAGCAATTGACAAATTCACCAAATGGATGAAGTACAAGCCATTGGTCACCTTGAGAAACTCAACAAAAGCACATTCGAGTTTATTCAAAAGTCATACGGTGGAAGGATACTGCGGGATCATCACAGACACCAGATCACCCCTTCCGCAGCGGCAGGAATTCGAAGGTGGGCACGAGATTGCGGCATACAAATTGATTATGCCTCACCAGCACCCCTCGAGGCCGAGCGGACAAGTCGAAAGAGCGCGGACTCATCCCTTGCGGTTAAAAGCCAGAACTTACTCGAGGAACTCAAAGACTACACAGGCTAAATGGATGGGGAGATACCAAAAAGTTATGCGAAAGGGCCTAAGAACTCAAATCAGCGAGCAGCTACTCCCCTTTCTCTTCCTAACATACGGATGAAAGCGGTACTACCAGCCAATCTGATATGGAGACTCTCCGCGGATCAGCGATTGAAGAAGGAAGGAGCAGAACAAGAAGAGGAAATGAGCTGTCGCGAGAAGAAATCGGAAGAAGATGCCATCCTTCAGAGCGCCAAGATACCTGCAAGGACTCAGAAGGCACTATGACAAAGCACCACGACCAAGAAACCTAAACCCGGGGAGATCAAGTACTCAAGAAATCGAGGAAGGCGAGAGGGCAAGCACAAATTGCTTTCGAGGCCATGGGAAGGACCCTTCATTGTCAAAGAGATGCGGGACCAAGGAACCTAAGCCCGGTGACCCGCGAAGGAGAAGAAATCAGAAACTCCTGGCACATCAGCCAACTCCGAAGGTTCTACCCATAGTCAAAAAAGAATCGGCGGCCATAGAGTCGGGAAAAAGATCAACTCCCGAGAAAAGAAGGAGATGATGACATCAAGAAGAACTCTAGACCCAAGAGAGGTACTAGAATGCGCGCGGCACTCTAGCAGTTCAAATCAAAGGAACTCAAAAGCGCAGCCGCATGCCTCCCAAAGAGGAGAAGAACAAAAACAGCCCTAATGGCACTTCAAGATGAGAAATCGGCCGAGAAGAAGGCAACCCCGACCACGAGCGGAGGTCACCAAATAAGGTGGAACCCGCGAAGTCCATTGGAATAGCGTCCATACCTTAAATCCTAGCGGCGAATCGTGAACCATGACTCAAAGAAAAAGGGGCGTGGGAATGGCCCGTTTAGGTCCGAGAAGGCCATCGGGGTCGAGAAAAGCCAATATGTCCCTACGGCCGGAAGGCGGCCTTTTTCGAGCTCGAGGCGTGAAGCGGTGTAGTGTTATGAAAAAGGAACCCATGCGTCTCACATCAAGTCTCGAAAGCGAAGCGACCCAAACCGGGCAAGGTGGATTGTAGTGTTATGAAATAGAAACCCAACCACCTTGACCTTCAGTCCATGATGCACTTAAATGGGCCCCGGACTGAGAACCTATATAGGGGCGTCATGCTAGAGTCCCTTTGGGCGGCATGGGAGAGCCCACTTGCCGAAGCGGCAAATCGAGTTACAGCAACTCTACGCGAACGCGACTCCGGCAACAATCACTAGCAAGTCTAAAGAAAAAGACAGCGCTAGAGGCCTAGAATGGCGGGCAAGACTCACCAGCGTGTGGCGTCTTTAGAAAAAGGCAGCAAAGTCACAAGCCCAGAGGACAACAAAAAGCACGACCATCCCGGCCATCTCACGGCAAGTCTAAAGCAAAGGCGACGGCGAAAGCCCCGGGCAAAATTGGGCACTTTCGGGAGGCATGACTCCCATCTACGGCAAGCCTCAAAAGAAGACAAGTGTCGTGTATCAAGAGGAAAGAACCCGCGGTCGGGGGCAAGACAACTACTTCAAACGGCCTAAGACAAGGCAAGCAACCCACGGCGGGGGGAACAACCCTAGCTTTCGAACATGACTCCACATCTACGACAAGCCTCAAAAAAAGACAAGTAGGTATCAAGGGAAAGAACCCTTGGTCACAGGGGCAAGACCTCAACAACTTCAAGCTGGCAGAAGAAGAAGGCAAACTACAAGCTACGAGGAAGGAAAAACCACGATACTAAAGAACGGACTCCACATCTTCAACAAGTCTCAAAAAAAAAAGGCGAGTGGGCGTCGGCGGAAAGGCTCCAGGGGCAGGGGGGCTGGACCCATCTACCACAAGCAAGCCAAGAAGAAAGCGGGCAATCAAAAGCGAGGAAAAGAAACAACCCTAGCGCTTCGAAGCAAAGCTCCATACCCCCACCAACAAGTCTCAAAGAAAGAAGACAAGTCGGCCAAGGGAATGAACCGAAGGCAGGGGAGGGCGAGAACTGCAGCAATCTACCTTGAGGTCTACAACAAGGCAGGGCCCAGATCACGGAGAAAGCAACCACGGTGAATGCGGAGCCTAGACTCCCAAAACTACTCGGCACAAAGTCTACAAGAAAGGGACAAGCGGAGGCCTAAGTCTAAAACGCAGTCACATCAACTCATCCAGAAGAAAGAAAGGAATTCTAAGGGCAGAAGCGGTGAACAATACATAAACAAATTACTTGCAAGCGGTCCAGGATCTATATACAAGTACAAAAAGGGATAAAACAGGGCATCTTTTATTCAACATCTTGGGATTACAAGTTACATGGGAAACAAGTCCCTACAAGATACAAAGACTTCGGATGCAGGAAGCCCAACAAGAACTCCGAGCGTGCGTGTCCAGGCCGTGAATTCAAAAGGCTGGTGTAAGAGATAGCGTGGGGGATGGCTCGCATCAATCAAGCTTTTTGATGCGATGGAGGTAGAGTACCGCCTGCGGCTCCTCACGCTAAAAAGCTACGGCGAAAAGGGAAGCCCGAAGCGAGCAACGAGGAAAGGCGGCGGTGTTGGAGTTCGTCAAAGCTGGCGAGTTAAGAAGCAGAAGAGTTGCCATACCTCGGAGCACCGAAAGAGGGCGAGATATTGACGGGTAGAGTGCGTCGCGATGGCTAGAGTGCTTAGAGGAAAGCGCGGCGAAAAGGTTACCTTAGTGTCGATGCAGTACAGTAAATTCGAGGATTATTACTTCGCCTCGGTACTTGGCTTGCTACCTTGCGGTTTTAGCGGGAGGTTTTTGGCGAGTTTATTTCTACCAGTGCTTTCGAATTTATTTTTTCCTTTTTAGCTAAAGTCTACGATTATGTTTTGGGTAGGTAATCTCAAAAGCGATTAGGAGGAGATGGCCCCAGCGGTCAAGGATCCCGCGCGACACCCTCGGGGAGGCGATGATATGACCTCTCTTGGCCCCAATTTAAAGTAACAATCAAAGGGCCGGGAGGCGAACCTCACCAATGCTACAACTGCGGCAATGTGCGGCTACTCCGAAGCGGCGAGAAGACTGGCAAAGGAGGCGGCCCGGATTGGCTCCGGCTAAAGCCGACCTCCGAAGAGGCCTGGTAAGTCACCGGTTCTTACGAGAATTTTTTAAGCGTCCGGTATTTTTTAGCGAATGCTTTTTGAACGCGAGTCCTATCGGAGAGCAACTCTAGTGATTTTTGGAGATGCTATTGTTTTCAGGGCCGGCTCCCCGAAGAGTTTAGCCCTCGCCAGAAAAAATCTTATGAACTTGTCGTTGTTTAGGGCACATTCTCGGCGCCAGCGTGGTGGCGAATGTAGGCAGTCCCCTTCACCGGAGAAAGGGTGTCAAGCTTGAAACAAATGCTCAGGCTCGCTTTATGCGCCGAGACGGAAAAAGCTGCTTTCAAGAGCCGAGCGCGAAGCTCTTCGAGGCCCTCAACTTTTACGCTACGGGGGTGAGCCTTCTTCATCTTTACGTTTCCTTCTTGTTGCTACGATTACGTGACTATTGACCTTTCATTCTTGTGCCTTTTTGCGGTCGATTTTTGATATCCGGACTCACGGAAAAGCAATTCAGGGGTCAAAGAGTAGCAAAGGACCCTCAAAGAGCTGAAAGGCCAAAAGCGAAAAGGTCCACAAGGACTTAGCTGCTTCCAGCGAAGGCCAAGAGCCAAAAACTTCGCACTTGAGAGACCTCTTGAAGCGGTCCACGCGAAGCTGGAGCAGCGAGTGAAGGAAAGCTAGAAAGCGAGGCTGGAGGTGAAAAGGCGGCACGAGGAGCGCTACTCTTACGCGCGGAGCGTGAAGCTAAGCCAGGGTTTCGGCCTTGCAAAACCACGGTAGCTTCCTTTGGTGACGAAGCTATGTCTTGCCGCCGGGCACCGGTAGAAAGCAGAGACCCTCCCCAGCTTGTTCGAGGTTGAGCGGCTTGGAGTGCGTAGGGATGAATCTGGGGAGGGCTATGCCTCTCTCGAGACCCTCCGTGCTTTCGGCACTTTGCCCTTCATGTGGCTCCAATGTGAAGCATCTTGAGAGGCTGTGGTGCGAAAGGATCCTTTCTGTGTCTTGGAGGGATGCCAGCCCGATCTGGAGGTTGCGGGAAGGTTCCTAAACGACTCTTGGCGAGGCGGCGGCAATGTTCTTCAGTTTATTACCGGGCTGCTGAGGTCTGGAGTCACGAGCGTAAGTTGATATGCGAAGACCATCCGAAAGTTGTGTTGTGATGCCTTTTTTTTTTAGGTTTTTCGTTTGTTTTTGCTAATATGTATGTGAGTGCGGTATGTGCAGAACCTAAAGAGAGGTAGGAGATTCAGGCTAAGGTAAGATGCCTTCCTCCCGGCGGAATACCCGCAATCGGTAGCGACAGCGCCCGGCCCCTCTACGGATCTTGGGGCGCCTCCGCGGCCCCAACGTTGGCCCGATAGGGTAGAAAATGTTTGAGCAGCTTTTTGATTTGGCACGGATGGCCTTATCTTTATGCTAACGAAACATGGTTTAAACTTGTGTGAATCTTTGGCGGGTTCAGGGAGGGACCTTTGATTTTATGATGATGCCCCTTTGAAAGTCGGCGTGATGGTTTTGGGAGTTAGCGGTGCCTCGGCTCGGCTTTTGGGGAAAGGTTTCTGAGCGGATGGGCGATTTCTTTTCACGTCGCGTCGGCCCGAAGATTGCCCATCATGGACAATCAATTCTTGATCTTTGGAGAACCTTCGTCCCTTGAGACAAAAGAATTTGGTTAGGTGGCGTCTGCTTTGGAACGAAATAGAATAGAAGGACAAAATTACGTGTGTACTCTTCTTCGTAGTCCCTTACGGCTCTCTTGTTCTCATGCTTTCGAGGTTGGATCCCTTTGTGATTACATAGATGTGTGTGGCCTTGGGGCCGGAGATCTTGAGTTTATGATCCTATTTTCTGGCGCTTTCAGGCTTCATTTCTTGGCGTTACATTTGTGGTTGTTCCAAGTTTCTTGGGAGATAGCGCCGCCATCAATGGAGAAATTTGGGGGCGCGGGGCGTACCAGGTAGTTCAGGGAATACACTGATGGTGGTGGTTGGCGAATCGGGGCCTGCTTGCACTAGCGAGGTGGAGGTGAGTATTCGATGGCAGTATGCATTTTGAGTGGTAGCGGTTTCTCTCATATTGAATACGTGTTTTGGAGCTTGGCTACCTTGTGAACTTTAGTCCTTTTCTTGTTCCTTGGCCATCTGGCCATATTCGTCTAAAGCTAAAATGACCCATGTTTTTACCCCCTGAGCGAAACAATATGGTACTCTCCGGACCATCCGGCCTCTTCCCCGGCCTACCCAGACTTCGGCCACCTGGGTTAGGCCGATTTGCTGCGGACCACTGGCGTCCCCGGATCCGGTTCTTAAAAGCGGGATTGAAGCCATTTGGAACCGAATCATCACTGCGTTGTTGGCCGGGAGAGTCTTACCACCTTTTGGTTGTTGTTTGTGTTTGGATGTGAAATTCGCTTTTAGTCCTTTTCTTGCTGCTTTTTTCTTCTTTTTTAGACCTTCTTGATTTCACAAATTTTTTTATCGATCATATAGCTCAGTCAAGGTTTTGGGTTCCTCCACGTCCCAAGTTGTGCAGCCTTGTGACCTATAACCATTCCTTCAATTGCGGTTGCTATGACCACTTCATCGATACATTGGCGTCTGTTGAAAGTTGTACTATCGTTTGGTATTGTGTCAATGACTCTCCATCCTCTTGCTTGAGCTTCGAAATCTCTGGTTCCCTTTTTTTAAGGCGGAAACCCGAAGGTGATGATCATTTTGCTCCTTCAATTTTGCTTCAATTCGATTGGCGAGGCGATGTACCATTCATGCGCCAATATCTTCCTCTTTTGCCATTATGAGAGACTTAGCCGGGGTGACCAGATTTACCTGCCGAATGTGCTGCGGCTTCATAGCTTACAATGAACTTTCTTGGGTCGATTTTCCATTGAATGATGGCGATCACGGGCTTGTACCCTATTGGCCATGGGCTTAAAATTTGTAATTCGGTATAAAGGGGTGAGGCTTGGATCGACCTCCCCTCAGACAAGCAAGCTGATTCTTGCTCCTCCTAGGATGGTGCTGCGTTTTTCTCCATCTGAGCCATTTCTCGGGCAGATTACGTTTCTCGATTTGTGACCTTAGGCATTGGCGTGTCGACTCTTCTCTTAAGCCTAGGCGCCTCTCCTTTCATCATTCGTCCCTCGGGCCCTCAACTCTCTATTACTCTCTGCTTGTTTGAGGGGCTCAACTCCTGTATTAACTTGGGCGTTGCTCCTGCTCATTACGATGTTTAGCGTTCTTGAGTGCTGCTCTTCTTACGAGTCTTCCTCCCTCTTCATGGGCCCTGGCCTTACTGCGGTGGAAGGGCCTTGGCGGTCTGCCCGGGCCTGTAGCGCATCCTCGATTTACGCCATGGCCGCGACTGCTGGAGTGGCGATCTCCGTGCGGAGAGTCGGACGGAGGATCGCCCAGGAGGAGATCCGGCAGTTCTTCTGCGGCCGCCTTAGGTCTTCCTACTCCTTCGGAGCCATGGGTGGCCTGCACAACCCGCGGTGAAGCGCCCGGCCCGTCTAAGCCTCAATCGGTAGCGCGCAAGGCTCTTAACGCTGTGGTCGTGGGTTCGAGCTTACGGTGAGCGCCAATGTTGAGTGTAGCCCCGAAGTAGAGCTACCCCACGGTAGGGGCCGGATCACACAGCGAGGGCCAAAGTGAACAATGGGTGGAATGTCTAAAGCTGAATCACTCTTCTATTAATCCCTCACATTACGTTTACAATACCCCCTTGAGTCTATTTATAGTTAAGTAGACTATTCACAATTCCCTTTATGCCCCTACACCAAACTAGAACTCAAAATCCGCTTTTGCCGCCCGTGCAGGTACCATGGTCTTTTCTTCCCGTCCATACACCCCTTGGGCTGCCAGGCGGACCCGCGAATACCCCTTAAGCGAAACTAAAGACATTGGTTGTTAGGTAAAGCTCCGCAGCGCGCGATGAAAGTGGCGCTTTAGGCTGCTCCGATTAAAAACCGGGGACCTGAGCCCCCAAACCCACTTACTCCCGGGGCGGGAAGCGACCCATGGGGCTGAGATCTCCTCATTGCGTCATCTTTGGACCCGAAAGTCGATGCTTCGCCTGATGTGCCTCCAAGCGGGGTAAGCTCTGCGGCAACACAAACATTAGGCTAACCAAGCGAAAGCTGCAACCTTCTCTTACCGGTACTGCCTTGCGGCGGCGCGCGGCAGCCGTCTGGCGTCCGTCGGCGATCGGATGCCTCGCATTAGCCCACATCCGGAGAAACCCCACAGCTTCGGATCCCAGCCCTTTTCGGACCATGCGGTAGCCCGGCTGCGTGACTCGATCTAACACCCCGGGCTCACAGTTCACAACACGGGCCGACCGTAGAAAAGGATGCGGCAGGTTTTCGGCCTCCCCAACACTACTCTAGTTACCGGCCGCTTTTTTCCTGCCACCTGCCTTTTAGCTGACATGTTCTTACGTGTCACCCTCGTTATGGGGCGTGGGAAGCGTGGCCGGATGTAAAGAGGTCGGGCGAAAACGGACAATGGCGTTTGCGGACGCGCTTCCCTCCTTAGAGGCGTTCTTTGCTACCTCTCTTCCTACCACATTTGGATGTTGCAGGTGAAAACCTGTCATGTCATGTCATGTACAATCTGCTACACAGCCAACTCATGTAACAAGCTACCAATTTGCTGGGCTCCAGCACAGATTCACTCATTTAATATTCACGAATACATATACATCTGCTGGGAAAGAAGGGACGGCGACATCTCCCTCGTAGCGGGCTGGGAGGCGGGGGCGGGAATTTTTTTTTTTCTCGTACCTTGCCTGCGGTGGACGAAGATGGGAAGCGCCGGTTCTGTAATCTCTCTCTCCAATTCATTTTTTCCGTTTACGTGGACTGCTTGTAGTCATTAAAACAGATTACTATACTTGCTCTTATATTGGGTTAGCCGAGTCAAAGATCCTACGTACAACGCCCTACTTCTGATAGCTGCCTTTTTCTAACAGCAACAAATGTACTCCCTCTGTTTCCAAAAACATGCAATTCTAGCCAGTGTCATGGTTTAGTCTACCAAGTTTGATTCATTATATAGATAAAAAAACTATCAATATTTATGTTATCAAATAAATATCATTAGGCTCATTATGAGATCTACTTTTTTAATAAATTAATTTAAAATATAAATATGAATAGTATTTAGTAGAGTTTTGGTCAAACATACTTTACATTTTTTTTGAGTAATACCCGGCTTTTCATTAAGTCATAGCAGGATTACAATCAGCGAGGCTAAGGAAGATAGCCACTCCGGTACAAAATCAATCAAAGAAAAGCGCTCTAGAGCTGACACCCTAGTTGCACAAACATGTGCTTTACAATTTTGCCTCTCTACACACCCCATCTCACTTCAAATTCTACGAGAAACTCATGCATAGCTCTAAGATATCATAAAAGACCTCAATGGGGATTGTATGTAAGGATTGTTGTTCATCAGGTTAACCAACTCTTGGCTATCCACCTCGATGATGATCGCTCTAGACGAAATCGTGTGCAAGTTCAGGCCCACCTTCATTGCGAGCGCTTCAGCAAACAATGCATCCTAGACTCCATCGAGCATCCGGGCCGCCCGCAGCCGTCCTGCCTTCCTCATCTTGAATGACCACCGCGGCCCGACCCGAGCAACTTGACATATTAGAAAGCAGCATTAGAGGTTCACGCTGCACTCACGGTCTTGGTTTCCCGCATCTAGCGCTACGGTTTCTATCGGTTTGACAGCCGCGACGCGGCGGCTTCGTGGGAGAGTTCTTCGAAAGAGCTTTTGCAATATAGCTTGAGCGGCTGTAGCACGGGTTCCTAAGATCTCCCGTGATCTGCTGCTCCATTCCATCCCGTCGGAGGCCCAAGCACCTGAGACAATCATGGCCTCCGTAGCCGCTCTGCTTGACACCTCTGCTGCCCGCCCATGGGCCGAGGTGGGAGCACACAGCAACCCATGGGCCTCTTCAACTCTGCCCAAAATGCGTTTAGCTGAGTGGGCACTAAAAGAAAATATGATGGAGAGTTTCATCGGGGATGCGCCCACGGAACCTCGCATACTCTCCTTCTCCACATGTCTTCTCTTTAGCTTATGAGACTTTGATGGCAACAAATTGTGTAGAGCTGCATGCATCGAAACACCCCGACTTTGCAGGAGGACGCGACGAGTTCCACAAAGCACTCCAAACCTGACCGTTTGTTGATGGCATTGTCTCACGTTTACACACCTCCATTTCAAGGCGCCATTTAGTTTCTTTTGAGTGATCGATACGACGACGCACCGGTAGACACCATGTTTCTCATAAGCCCAAGCAAGAATATCCTCTCATCCATTCTGTTGCTGAGTCCTAATCTTCAACACTTCCTCAGCGTGTAGCTGGCAGTGAGAGCGATCTTTTTAACAACATCGGCATCCCAAATCGCTTGTTCTCGATTAAAGTGAGGAACTTACCTTTTTGCTGTGGCATTAGGCACAGCATCGAATTTCTTGATGTGGAGTCTGGTGGCGGCCGGCGGCGGTGACAGCGAGTGAGCCGCGAACTATTCTTTATGTGCTTGTTCCCAAAGAGAATTCACATTACCCTTGTTTGCTCTGTAAGCAGACTTGTGGGACTTGTAATCCTAAGCAATCTCTATAAGGTTTTCCTTATCACGATCGAATACCTTTTACAAGCAGAAATATTTTATTTATTTCCTAATGAGGAGTGTTCCTTATATGATTGGAATATCCCTTTTTACGCACCCAGCCTAAGAGAATCATAGCTTGATGTGCGAAGCAGAGTTGGAGAAAGCCGCCGCGGCCTGCCACTTATGGCCACGCCTGCCTAGGTGAGCGAGTCGCGGCCACTTTGGGCCCACTCCTAGCCCGATCCATGGCACGCCCAATTTTGGCACATGACAACAAGTGGTCAAACTTAGCGTCAGTCGAAGCAACTTACAATTTCGATGGTGAAAGTATTAAATAATTTATACATGAAAATATTGATTTATCTGAGAGCTGTCACGTTAGATAAACTTTTTACTCACAACTCTTTGACCAAACACATTACATATGTAGCGAGCATATCCTATAGACTATAGTCTGTTGATTTGGTCTAGCTCGACAAGCATGATGAAAATAAATAAAGCGGCCAGATCTGAAAGCTTGGGAACCATTTCTTTTCTGAAGATGACTTGGCAGCGAGTTTCACCAACTCTGCTTGCACTGCATATATCGAAGAGCAGCTTCGTTGG
>JADLZK010008500.1:0-48422 GCA_015847255.1 Hyparrhenia diplandra | reverse complement strand
AAACTCACATGTATTGTCATTTCTAAGTCCTCGACTCGATGAGAGCCTTCGAGCCTCGCCCTTGCGACTATAAAAGGGGGAGGTAGCCCTCCTGCTGAGGCAGGGTTCAAGATTTCCCAACACCCAAAGACTCCGCCTCTCACACACTCGAGCATGGCAACACCTAGCCCTCATTCTATAGAGACTCTGGGAGCCTCCTCCCTCTCTCGCCTTGCTTGTACTAGCCCCTAGATGAGCATCCGAGAAATAGTGATCATTAATCGGACTAGGGAGCCCGATTTGCCCTCGAACCAGTATAAATCTTGTGTCATCCCCTGTGAGCTAGGCCATCGGAGCACGATTAGCCGTACATTACCGTGATGGTGGTTTTGCACCACGATGCGGGCCCGTCGTGGAGTGGTTGGGTTGTCGAGTTGTTGACCGACTCCCCGCATCGCAGGCGTTCTTCGAAGGCGGTGGGTTGAGCTTCCTACAGCCGCTCTTTGGCGGTGCCCGTCACGGAGTTTCCTCGAGCGAGGCGGAAAGAGGTCCCGATGAGGTTCGGCGCGCCGAGAGACGGAGCTCGCCGCCCGGAGACCTCGAGGCGAGCCGGGCGATGGGATCTTCGTCCCGAGGAGCTCATTTGCGAGCCCCAAAGGTGGCGAGGGCCCGCCTTTGCGTGGAGAGCCTGGCGCGCGGCGCAGGACCTCATGAGCCACACGGCGGGATGTCTCGTTTGTGGTTGTGCCGAGGACAAGAGCTCGCTCATGGGTATCCCGACATTCATCCCCCACAAGAGCCCCGAGCATTTGGGAGAGATGAGGTCTCTCCTGCATGCTATCCGCGCTGGCTTTTCACCGTGGAGGTGGCCCTTGTTGTGGGATTGATGCTTGGTCATGGGTGCGCGCGAGCACCGTGGGTGTAGCCCTCGAGGCCCGCGGAGAACAATGGGTTCTCGGAGGTTTTTAGAGTTTTCGGCTCGCCGACCCATTCCCTCTCGATTGCTCGCAGGGTGGTGAGCTCCCGAGCTCAATCTTTGCCTCGCTGGCCGGTGATCGAAAGTGCTCGTGAGCCGCGAATCGATAGTCCAGGAGGCTCGAAAGTCGCCACCGCTCGCTTTGATCAGCCGGTGGATCAACCCTCAAGTTCCGGAGGATTCAACTTCCGTATTTTCGTAGCCCCGAAGCCGATGTCCGGGCTAGACGCTCGCCGACAGTGATAGCTCGAGTCGTATCGTAGGCCTCTGACGCTGACGCCAAGACAAGCAAAGCCCCGAGCCCTTTCGAGCTCGAGGCGTGCCGCTTCGGGCGCCGCTTTCCCGTGGCGCCTCGCCGTGATGTCCCCGCGCTTCGGCTCGAGCCGAGCCGCCTTTCAACTCGAGAGGCGTGAGCTCACGCCGCGAGCTCTGCTTCGGAGCTCTAGAATCGACCGCGTGACCGAGCTCTTGGGCTTTTACCCGCCGTAAAAATAACCGCTGAGATCTTACCGCTGGGATTTTTACCGCTGGTGGTGGGTTGCCCCGCTAGTGCGCGGGCCGCTCGCTCGGGCGTGTGCTCGCAAAGGCTGACAGGCCGATCTCGCCAAGGCCGGTGAGCGGACGTGGTGCGTGGTGGGTCCCCGGCGTTTCTTCGCCGCCCGGCCGCATCCGAGCTCTATAAATAGGAGGAGATTGGGGGAGCCGGATTTACCTTCCCGCTTCTTGCCTTCCTCCATGCAATCGTAAAGAGAGAGAGTTCAATCACCGCCTACTCATAGATCGGATCCTCCACCTCCCCTCGCCGCACTCATTCCGTGATTGAGAGATGGGCTCGCGTGGTCGCTCTCGACGGGCGACGTGGGGAATATCGGGCGATGCGAAGACTGCCGGGTGGGCTCCCGCATTCGCTGACGGCAATCGGGAGGAGTGGATCATCTCACCGGGCGCCGCGACGCTGTGCCGACCCGCCGGCTGGGTACGCCGCCTCCTTCATCGCCTTCCCGAAGGCAAGCAGTGCGTATGCGCGACGACTTCTTCATCTCACGGCCATCGCGATACCGGGCATCGAAGCTCCAAAGACCTCACGCTCAACGGGTGCCGCTCCTTCCGCTCTTCACGATGCTCGCGAGTGGTGGTTGGGGATCCTCCTAACTCGGAGCTTTTCAAGCACTATGTCTTCGCCAAGATTCAGCCCGGCCGCCGGAAGCGCCCGCCCCGGATTAAGGCGGCGTGTTTACGTACCAAGGCTGGGTGGGAAGGTCCGGAGTCTCTTCCCGAGGACGCACTTCCCGCTCGGCCAACCCCGGATGGAGGGAGGAGTGGTTCTACCTCAAGAACGACCTTCTCCTACCTCACGCAGTACACCGGCCGCACTTTTCGGCGGGAAGCCACCGTGGCGCGAGGGTCCGCACGACAACACGGCGTGGAGGACGCGGGAGGCGCCGTGGGCAAGATCAAGGCTCTCCTGACAACGCGCGATCGATGAACCATGTCATCGAGGCCCGCTCGCAAGGTGGTGGTGCCCTCCAAACGCCGAGCTCTCGAATATGGGGAGATGGAGAAGGAGAAGGCCCCATTCGTGGGGACGGCGAACGCCCGCCGTCTCACCGCCGCACTCAGTGGAGTTTTTGGATGAAGCAGTGACGAGGATCGGAGCAGGCGCCAGAGCTCCCGGATCCTCCCCGATCCGTAGACCTCCGCGCGTTGGTAAGTGCCTCACGCCTTTGTCTTAGCTCGCTCTTTCGCCGTTTTGAACCCTCTTACGAGCCTCGAAAGCTCTATAGGTTGGCGTGGTGCGCTTCTCGTCTCCCAACCTCCTCTTCCCGCGGAGCCGTAGGCGTGATCCTGCCGGCGTTTCAGCAGGCCCCTCGCTCGGGTACGAGGGAGGCGGGGTCATCCAGATGCGTGGCGCGAAAGTGTGCCGCTGAGGAGACGTTCGCGCTACAGCCTGCAGGGCTCGACGCCGACGGGCGCTCGATGAGCGTAGGCCGGACTCTCGTCTGGGCCCCGGTGCTCTCACAACCGGTGGTAGGGCCTTTGGGCGCTAGTGGCGCTGGGGCTTGCGCAGCGCTACCGCTCTACTGGGCTCAAGCCCCCGACGTAGGGTCTGGGTGCTCGATCGGGGCGCCCCGGCTCCGGCCGACCGAGGCGCTAGTAAGAAGAAGAGACGTAAGAGGGTGGCCGCCGTAAGCTCTCCGCCTTCATGTTATCGATGGTCGTAGTGATCGATCACATGCGCCGACCGCCGTGCTTTAGGGCGGCGCGCGCGTATTCTCGAGAAGCGCCGAAGATCGGATGTGCCGAGCTCTGGCCGAGCGGCCTGCTTAGATAGATGACGCAGCTCGATGGCACCGCTGGACCATGAGCTCGACGCCGTGAGTTTAGCGCGGCGCCGGGCGAAGCTCGATGATGGTGACAACGAGCTCGCCGCCGGAAAGCGCCGCTGACGAAGTCACTCACGCACTCGCCCGCTGCCGCAGGATGGCGGGCGACAACGGGCTCGGGTCGAAGATGCCGCGCCGTTCCTTCAGCGGATGCCGCCGACCAGCCGCCGACCGACCTCCCGCCGCCCCGGGTTTCCCTCGCCGAGCCGACCGTCCCCCGTGGGCCGGCGATCACCGTGTTGAGCTCACTCGAAGAGACTCACCCGGGGCGGCCTCACCGGGGGCGGCAGGAGCCGTCTCGGTACCGTAGCCGCCAGCGAAGCCTCGGGCCGCGACGGAGATGGAGGAGGTGGTTTCGAGGAGACTCCGCCACCAAAGAGCGCCAAGAGGAGTCCGCGAGAAGCCGCGCGCCCTCGAGCCGAGGAGGTCGCCGCACATTTCGACGACGCAGGATGCCAACGCGGAGGCAAGGACGGTGCGGGCCGAGGACGAGGCCTTAGCGGATGAGGTCGTGGAGGGTGTCGCCGCTCTAAATGTCGCCGACGCAGTAGGTGATAAGCCGCCGGAGGACGCATCGAGGTCAATCCCGGGCGCAGGTGTCGCGGCGGTGAGCGCCCCTCCGTCTGGCGCGGACGTCAGCCCTTCCCCAACTTATTTCGATGACGCCAAGAACGCTTCGCCGTCCGCTGACCGTGTGGCGTGTTTCGCCTTTGCGCAGGTTCAGATTCGCCGTGACGCAGGTGTCTTTGTTCCGCGCTTTTCCCCGAGTCACGATTTGTGCTCTTCGGCGCGTGTGCGTGACTCCATCCGGGTACAACCAAATGGGCGCGGCCCGCCGAGGGCCGGCGGTTCGCCGGAGGTCGATGGAGTCAGGCGCGAGATGCGAGGAGCTCTAAGCGCGACACAACCAGCCATCGTTCGAAAGGTCGCGGGCGGAGGGACGCCGCCGAGTTCGTTCGCTGTGATGTGGAAGGTCGGGCTTGTCGAGAGGCCCAGAAAGGGTGGACATCGGGCATAGGCATCCCGCGCCAGGAGGATCTAGCTCTGCCCATGTTTGCAACGCGAGAAGATGGAGGAGGAGCTCGAGTCCCTCGCCACGGAGGCTCGGACGACAAGGAGCTTGAGCCGCCTACGGCCGAGCCGAGCGCCGGAGTCCCTCGCGGAAGGACAAGGACGAAGCTCGCGAGCGCCTCCGCTGACCGCGACGCCGAGCTCAAGAGTGAGTGCTTCCCGATCCTATCTTCGCGTTTGTTTACTCAGCCGCTCGGCCGATTGTCCTCGCCGGGTGGGCTTTAGCATATGACCACGAAGCTTCCGAGTCAGGTGTGCGCGCGTCGCTGCGTTCGAGGCGCGAGAAGGATCGGCCGAGGCCGAAAACCACGAAGCCGTGGTGCAACGAAGCAGGGACTCTATGACGAGATGTGGAGCAAGTAGCTCGCTCCTCTTTGCGCCCCCATGTGTTGTGGCTTGTGTCCTGACTTGTTGTCTTCTCGCTAGCCGCAAGGTGACTCCCCGACGGCTGGCGCGGACCGAGGACAAGAAGGAGCTCGCGCCCTCCTCGCCTCGAAGCACACGCAGCCTTGAGCTGCAAGAGAAGCGAGGTGGGACCCCGGAAGCAAATACCGCTGACCTCGGCGGACGCGAGAAAAGAGCTCTGGGGCCTCCAGAGCCGTGCCGCCAAGGCCGTGGAGGAGGCCGAAGCTCGGGCGTCGCCCCACGAGGGCCTTTGTGTCCGCGGCCGAGACGCCCGTGATGTCCTCGGGTGGAAGACGGGAGGACCCGCCAAGCTGGTGTCGGCGATCCCGCGCAGTGACCTGGAGAGGACGCGGCCGCGTGGTGCACAAGGCGACGTCGCCGCTTCACCCACTACCCCAAATTCGAGGTCAACATCGTGAAGACGGGGTGGGCGCCGGGCGCTGATGATGCCGACAATCGGATCAAAGGTCGGGCCAAGCTACGAGGTCGCCACCGCTGAGTCGTCACCGGGCCGAAGCTCTTTCGCTTGCCGCCAAGGAGCTCGAGGTGTTCGAGCCCCCGCCGGGGGAGGCGAGCGCTACAAGAGCCCGCCGAGGAGGAGGAAGCTGCGCAGGACGCCCCCGCCCGACGCCGATGGACCAAGACCCACCTCTAAGCCAGGAGGAGCTCGAGGCTTGACTCTTTTGTCAATGAACTTGTTAAGTCCTCATAGTCGAGGCAACCAGAAAACTTTAAGGGAGCTCGTTTAATGGATGTCGCGCTTTGTCGATTTGTCGCATTCCTACTTTGACTCTTTATGAGCTTATGATTCGAGAGTTAGATGGCGGGCTATTCTCGCCGGGCCGCAGGGCGCTGGAGGTCGCCAGCAAAGCGCCATGCTTTTTAGCAAAGGAGTCACAACTTAGTCGTTTCTTGACGCCATTTGAGTTGAGAGGAGAAAGGGCGAAGTTCGGGTTTGAGCTCATCGAAGCCTAAACTCGCTTAGTTTTGCAAAAAGGTGTTAAAATGTGGGGTGCACCCCGATCCTTGTAGCCCCCGAAGCAAGGGCGGCCTCTGCCGTGGTGAAGGCCGGCCGCTGCTCGCTGCGCATAAGGAAAGAAATCGAATGCTTGCACGTATTTTGCATCAAGTTCGCTGCTTATTGAGCTCTCGCGCTACAAGATTTCAAATACAATTTAAGGGTAGAAGCTGACGTAGTCGCTCGATGTTCCATGCGCTAGTGAGGACTCGGCCTTGGTGGTCCTTGAGCTTGTACGTGCCCGCCTCAAAGACTTTCGGTCGATGGTGAAGCGACCTTCCCAGTACCGAGAGCTTGTGCTTGTCTTTTTGAGCTCGACTCGCCGCAGACGTAGTCACCGACGTCGAAAAGCTCGCCTCCGACGTGGCGATCGCGGGTAGCACCTCATAGACTACGCGGTGACTTGCGCGAGTGGATGAGGGCGATGTCCCAAGCTTCGCCGAGCTGATCGGGCGGCTGCGCTCGAGCAAAGCAGCTGGTTATTGTGCTCGCGGAAGGCTTGACGCGCGCTAACCGCACTCAAGGCCTGGGGTGAGCACGCCCTCGATCCGGCGACGAGGAAGAACGCCCGCCCCGCGGCCCTCGCTTGGCGCTAGCGAAAGGCTCCACACGGAATCGACGGGAGTTTCTGCGAAGCCACCGGCGGCGATTTTTCGAGCCTCTTGAAGATGCGAGACTTCATGCCCCGCAGATCAGCGCCGCTAGCTCTTTCTACCCGCCGTTGGTCCTCGGTGGCCGACCGAGGCCGGTCGATGCGATGCCGCGGATCGGCCGCACCGGGCCGATGAAGACCTTCCCACAAAGTTTGTGCCGTTGTCGGTGATGATGGAGTTCGGGACTCGCCGCGGATGATGCCGGTGAAGAACTTGACGGTTTCCTCACCGCATCGCACGATGGGCATGACCTCGATCCACTTTGAGAACTTGTCGATGGCGCGACAGGAGGTGCGCGTATCCCTCGCCAGTTTTCTCGAAAGGTCCCACCATATCGGTGGCCCTAGACCGCAAATGGCCAAGGAGGGATCGCCTCGAGGAGGGGAGCCGAGGTGTGTCTCGCTGGCGGCGAACCGGCATCCTTCGCAGCCGCCGGACGATTCGGATGGCGCCCGCGCAACGGCAGTTGGCCAAGAAAACCCGCCGAACGACTCCGACAAGAGCTCGTGGCGCCGCATGGTGGCCGCATTCGCCGGAGTGGATCTCTTCGACGGGCTTCTCCTTGCTCATAAGTGATGCAAATACCGAGGACGCCTGAGGCCCGCCGGTAGAGCTCTTGCCCGACGAGGACGAACGACTTGGTTCCTTCGCCGCGCCTTGATTCCTTCTTGCCCTCGGGGGAGCTTGCTTCCCTTGAACCACTGAGCAAAGGGATCCGCCGCCGCTTCGAGCCGCCACGCGTCGAAGCTCGATCCAAATCTCGAGCCGCCCCCCGAGCCATTGCCAGTGAGTTCGTATAGGCAAGCTTCGCGTGGGGAGCTCGCTTGTGGAGCCGCCTACCTCCATAGGTCCGAGCCGGGGCCGGCGGCGTCGAAGTTTGCGTCATGGCCGTCGCGGGTCGCCTTTGAGTCGGATCGATGGCTTGCGCCGTTTGCATGAAGACGCTCGGCGGACCAAGAAGATCCGACGCGAGCTTGGCGAAACATCGCCGCCGTTGTTGAGGTGGCGGTGAATGGTTGACCTCGAGCCCGTCGAAGTGCTCGAGCTCTCGGACCTTCCTCGGGTGGTAGGCTTATCATCTTCGGGCTGACGCCAGCCGACTTCTTCATGACTTGGTTCCCGACGAGCTCGTGAGTCGCCTGACCCGAGGTGTCGATGCCGAGCTCGCGCGCGATGCGCATAGTCGTTCACCGCGGCTCGCACTCGCCACGCGTTTGTTGGACGGGAAAGTGTAGGCGGATGGAGTACTTCATGCGCACCTTGTTTGAGAGATGAAGACGAGTCCAACGCCGGCCAGACTTTTTATGGATCCGTCGGCATACGCTGTCCAAAGACCTCGATGTCGCCGGCCCGGGCGGCCGCCGACCTCAGTCCACTACGGGGGATGAAGTCTGCTAGAGCCCGGGATTTTATGGCGCCTCTAGGGGCGAGGTGATGTCGGGTCCCATGAGCTCAATATTCCACTTGGCCATGCCCGTGAACAACTCCTGCCTTGATGACCTCGCCTGGGGAACTTGAGACGACTCGCCGGATGGGAGTCGAAGCACGCCCGAGCTTGCCCGGTGATCGGGAGCGCGCACACGAGCCGAGCCGTGGTGTAATCGGTCTCGCGTGCCTGAGGACTTCACCGATGAAGTACACCGAACGCTGTACCTTGAGCGCTGCGTCCTTCCTCCCCTCCCCTCTCGACGACGAGCGCTGGTGCTCACCACCTTCGAGGTGGCCGAGATGTAAAGGAGGATCGGTTCGTTGGGCATGGGCGCCGATTTGTACGCAATGGTTAGCAAGTAGTTGCTTCAATGAGAAGCAGGTATTTGCCGGCCCTCATCGACCAGCGTGCCGCCGAAGTTCTTCAGCAGCTTGTAGAGGGAGGCTCTCGCCCCAGTCGGGCCATGAAGCGACTTAGCGCTGCCAGGCATCCGTGAGCCGCTGCACGCACTTGATGTTTTTTGACGGGCCCCATGCTCGATGGCGCGAATTTTCTGGTTGGCCCCAATGCCACGCTCGAGACGATGAAGCCGCTAAATCTCCTCGAGGGACCCCGGCGACACACACTTCGATTGAGCTTGACTCAACTCCTGAGCAAAGACCTTTCGAGGTCGGGATGAGCTCTTTCGAGCGCCGCCTTGACAACGATGTCGCCGACATATGCTTCTACGAGCCTTCCCGAGGAGCTCTTGAAGACTTTTGCATGCACCTTCAAAGGTGGCGCCGCTTTTTAAAACCGGCGGGCATTGTTACGTAGCGCACGCGCCAAACGGAGTGATGAAGGAGGTAGCAAGTCGATCAAGCTCGCTCATCGCGACCGGTGGTAGCCGGAGTAGGCGGTCGAGAAAATGCAGCGCCTCGCACCCGGAGGTGGAGTCAACAATTTGGTCGATGCGCGCAAAGGAAAACGGATCCTTCTGGCATGCCTTGTTGAGACCCGTGTAATCAACACACATTCTCCATTTCCCATTCTTCTTCTTAACTAGTACGGTTGGCTATCTACCGATGATACAATTTTTGATAAACCTAGCGGCTAAGAGCTTATTTATCTCCTCGCGATTGCCAAGGCCGATCGCCGCCGAACGCTTCAGCCGCTTCACCGCCGAGAGCGCCTGATGTTCAAGGAGTGCTTCTGCGACTTCCCTGCATGCCCTGCAAGACGTCCGAGGCCCTCCACGCCGAATACATCGAGGCTTGCGCGAGGAAGCCCAGACGAGCTCGCCTTCCCTATTTGGGGGAGAGCTCGACACCCACAATGAGAGGGTGCGCCCATCCCTGTCGACCATGACCTCCCCATGCGCCTTCCGGGCTCGAATGCACTCTGCGGATCTTTCGAGCTCGGCGGCCGAGCTCAGCCTGCCACCCTTCCCGAAGCTCGACGCTGAGCTCGTGTCGCCTCTTTGAGCTCGGGGAGTCTTCTAAGGCCGCTCTAGGCCACCATCTTGGGCAGCATCTCGCCGATCTTGACGCGCCTTGCGTATCGACGGGCGGGGCTCAGACGAATGCGTGCTCGAAGGTGGAATCGACAGATGACCGACCGGGATCTTGAGCTTGAGGTAGGTGTAGTTGGGGACGGCCATGAACTTCGTGATAGCACGCCGCCGCCCAGGGCGTGGTAGGGCGTTTTGAACGGGAGCACTCGAACGTGAGGACCTCCTTGCGAAGTTGTCCCGCGCCGAAGGTGACTCGGAGGTCAATCCGTCCGAGTGGGAGCATGTGCTCCCGGCACCACCCCGTGGACGGCTCCGGCGACGGGGAGACGTGCCTTGGGATGCCATGGGCTTGGAGCGCTGTGGAGGTAGAGGAGGCTGAGGCCGCCGCCGCCGTCCATCAACACCTTCCGAGGCGCAAGGTGCCAATGATGGGATCGACGACGCAGCGGTACCTTCCCCTCGGGTACGGATGTGTCGGGATGATCGGGCCTTGTCGGGTGATCGCCGAGCCCGACCACTTGAGGTCAGGGGTAGCCGCCGCGAAGAGGACTCGCGCGGCGCTTGGAGCTTCGCTTGGCGCTTGACTCGCACCCGGTGGCCCCGGCCAAGACGACGCTGACGGCACCGGGCCTCGATGTACACGTCGGCGCGCTGAACTCGCCGGGAGCCGGTTTTCAAGGCCCTTGGTCGCCGCCGCCTTTGTCACCACCACGCATGCGTGCCATCACGTGCTTCTTCATGAGATCAGCCCTTCATCTTCAGATTGACCGCCCTCATGGTGCGGCACGGCCCTCGAGCATCTTGTCGGCGTTTTTGGGAACGGCGGGCTTGCCGCCCTGCCGCCGCCTTGCGCTGTCCGCGACCCGCCACGAACCCGTTGCCGTTGTCGCCGCGGGCGCGCTTGTTCTTCTTGTTCTTCCCGCGGGAGTTCGATCCCCCGGCTTCGTTGCCGCCGCTCTTCGCTTGCTCCTTGCCCGCGACGGCGGAGACGGCGCCCTCCCTCGCGACGCTGGCGAGGTCGGTGGAGCTCCTTCACGGCTCGGGCTTCGACTCGAGCTCGCGGACGTGGTCTCGCAGTAGTGCCGGCGGTGAAGGCGGGTGATGACCTCGGAGTCGAGGCCTCCGAGAGGTTGTTGCAGAGTTTGGAGAAGCGCCTCGATGAAAGTCGCGCAGCTTCCCCTTCTTCTCGCTTTGCAGCCGCAGTCCCACGCCGTGCTTGGTCGCGTGAGGGTGCTCGGAAGTTGCCGACGAAGACGCCGCTGGCAGGTCCCTCCCAGCTATGATGGTGCCCCTGAGGTGCGCGCAAGCCACGATCGCGCCTCGAACCGCATGGTAGAGGAGGTTGGCGGATGATCAAATAGTCGCCGCCGGCACCTCCGCCCGACGTACCAAGGCGTAGTCCTGATCCATGCGGGTCGGTCTCCCTCGTTGTACTTCCGCACCGAGGTCGGAGCTCGGAAGCCGGTAGGGAACGGAAAGGCCGTGGGATGCGGGAGCCGGCTGGTTTTAGGCCTCGAGCCGAGCCCGAGGGCCTGCGTCCCCGCTTGGGAGACGGGCCCGCGGGCGCCGCACCGGGCGGGGCCGCGTTTCTGTCTTCTTCGGGCCGCCGTGGGCGGCCACCGCGCCGCTTGTCGTAGGTGCAGGGCGCTTCTCGTGGTCGCCGCGGTACTTGTCGCCGCCTTGGGGGACGTTCTTCTCGCTCGAAGCCCGCTTTGCGCCGGCCATTGATGGTGTCCCCCGGCGTCGCGTTCTCGCCGACTGTCGTCGCGGCGGGACCCCGGAGGGAGGAAGCCTCGTGCCCCTCCGCCAGCTGTCGGAGACGCCAGAGCTTGCCGCCTCGGCCGACCGCCGCTCCGCCAGAGTCTCCCTTGAGCTGCCGTGTCCCGCGTGCCGGGCCTCGGGGCCGGCAACGACGTAGGAGAGCAACTGCGCCGCCAAAGTTCGTATGCCTCTAACACCGACCGGAGCTGTTCCCGGCCCTCGTCCCCGCCGATGCGGCCGTGGACCTCGCGGGCCTCGAGCTCATGCTCGTGATTGCCGCCTCCCTCCCGCCGGGCGAGGAGGGCTTCGCTGTTTTGCCGCCGCCGCCGAGCTCCTCGAGCTCTTCCACCAGCCTTGACGCGGCCGACAGTGGCTCACGCCGGCCACGGGCGAGTCCCGTATGCAGGTTGGGAGGCCGCCGAAAGCGGACTTCACCGCACCGGGTGTGACACATGTAGCAATCGACGTGTGGGTCGCAATCCATGAGGCGCTCATCCCATCGAGGGCGAGCCTCGAGCTCATGGATGCCGGTCTGGGCTCGTCGCCCCAAAGAGTGGAAGGCCCACCCCGCCTGCCGGGTACATCCCGGCATAGGGCGGCCGTGAACTGCTTGACCGACAACGCCTCCCTCTCCGGCTGACGACGCTGACTACGTGATGGGGAGCAGGTCACATCATGAATGTGAGTCAAGGTGATAGGCTCGCGCCCCGTGATGTTCGGGAGCAGGTCCTTGATAAGGGCGAAGAAGCGACCCGCGGCGGCGCGATGGGGGCTGACCGCGGAAGTCGAATCCCGCCCCATGCTCGCCGATCGAGTCGGTGACGCCGGAGACGGCCGAATGTCCTCGCCGCATCGGGCGTGAAGACACCGCGAGGGACTCCTCGGGGGCGCCAGAGAAATCGATGGTGCCGGCGCATTGTTAGCGCCGCTGGTGTCGCCGATACCGTGAAGCCATCGGAGGGGAAAACATCGCACTACCGGGCTGCCCCTACCGCGGGCGCCAACCGGCCATGGTCTAATACCACCGCTACAAGAATGTCCGGGCTAATGCGCGTGTCTGGCGGCCTAGCTCTAGAGACAATGACACAAGATTTATACCGTTCGGGCAAATCGGGCTCCCTAGTCCAAGCAGGATCACTATCCGAGCTCGTGGGATGCTCATACCGGGCTAGTACAAGCAAGGCGAGAGAGGGAGAGGGCTCCCTAAGTTCTTATGATTGAGGCTAGTGCCAATATCGAGTGTGTGAGTGCGGTGTTGGGTGTTGAAATTTGAACCTCGCCCAACCTGAGGGTCGCTCACCTTTTTATAGGTCGCAAGGGGCTTAGGCTCGAGAGCTCTCATCGAGTTGGGAGGACTTAAAGAAAGTGAAAATATGTACGAAGTTTTGGATGGAAGAAAAGAGCTTCTCCGTGAGCTCTCGACGCTGACGAGCTCTTCGAGCCCGGGTGCTTTGATGCCGAAATTGGTCATCGCCAGACGCGAATCGTGAGTTTGGGCTGGTCGCGCCGCCTCGCTCTAATCGCGGCAGCTTTGAAGATGTCTTCGTATGGGCGTGCCCATATCGTTGATGGGAAGGCGTATCTCGCATGTACGCGTAACGATATACGTATGAGCCGTTGGAGCCGACGGGTATGACGAGGTGGTCGAATGACCTTCCTCAGCTATAGCGCCACGTACGCCAGTCCGGCGTGGGAGTGGTCGGGCTTGTCGAGTTGTTGACCTGACTGCACTGCATTCTTCTTCGAAGGTAGGTGGTTGAGCTTCTCTACGCCGCCTTTTTGCGGCGCCCACGGGAGCTCGAAAGCGAGGCGGAAAGAGGTCCCATGAGGTCCGGCGCTACGGAGACGGAGGGAGCTCGTCTGCCCGAGACCTCGAGGCGGAGCGGGCGGGATGGATCTTCGTCCCCAGGAGCTCATTTGGCGAGAGCCCGGCTGGCGAGGCCTGCCTTTGGTGAGAGCTCATGCGCTGGCGAGGACCTCACGAGCCACTTCCGGCGGATGTCTCGCTCGTGGTTGTGCTCGAGACAAGAGCTCGCCATGGGTATCCCGAATATCGATCCCCACAACTTCTTTTTTTTTTTCTATATATATCTTTTTTTCTACTCCTTTTTTTCTTTCTCTTTTCCTTTATAGCAAGGGGGTGGGGCTAATCCCTTATTCATCTCTATTTTTTTTCTTTTTTCTTCTCTTTTTTGTATGATCCCCATATACGTGAACTTGATATTATCACCGCCCTCCTTCTCACACTTGGACTTTCGTGAAAAAGTCGAAAGTGTGCAAGGTCGTGGTCTCCTTTGAGTGCGTTCCTCCTACAAGAGCATCAAAGTTTTCTTATTGATCGATAGTAGCCCTATGTTTTCAAGCCGCCAAGGCCCTTTTGTTCTTCTTAGTCTCCACCTGAAATGGTTAGCGATACAAGAATACCCGAAGGTGCATACTAACTTGATAACATGTCCTTGCCTTTTATTTATAAGAGAGATTTTTTTAGATAAAACCTAAAATGAACAATGGCCACTACACATGCATATTATAAGGAACATGTCCTAATAGATCATCCCTTTAACCAACGCCTTCCCCGCGGGAAATCGCCAGAAATGCTTGTTGCATTTAAGCGCAATCACTAGAAATGTGTTTAGAACCCATCTCTATTAACGGGCGCTAGAAATGCGCCAAGATATCTCCTAAGTGAAACCACCACCGGTTTGGTTGTGATTACACTCGGTACATCAACGTGATAGACCTTGCCAAATAAGATATTCATCTCGCAAGCGCACGGATCTATCATTGTAGCATTTCACCCTAAGTATTCAGGTATCGTTATTTATATTTTTCCCAAAGGAGGCATGGTAAAAGTTCTAGTTCGCATATGGTCAAGATAACACGAATGTATAATAGACCAATGCTTATAATAGGGTAAAATAAGATAGGTAGTAGGATAACTTGACACACACACTCAAGCCAATCTCAAGGATAAAGGTAAAAGAAAGAATAAAAGAATGAGTCTAACATGGAGTAGGCATATCCTAGGTAGTCATGTCAAGATAGCGTATACACACATGTTTTTTCGTTAGAGATTCTAAGTCGCGATAGCCAAGGTCTCGCACTATTACTTTCGCACCTAACGCCTTCAAACCGATGGAGACCGGTATTGTAATCAAGGCCACACCCTAACGGGGGGATTACAAGGGACGACAAGGTCGTTACAACCCCAAAGCCTACCCTCAACCGTGGGGTGCGCCACAAAAGATAGGCAACCCCTAGCCTGCACACCACGCCACACTAGTGATTATCACTCCGGCAGTTAACAAGGCTTACCCATCCCCGGGTCCTTCTACCGTGAGCGCCGCCTCGGAATCCACTATCAATCCCGCAACCCAACATCAACCAAGGCTAATCCTAGGTAGAACTCATCATATCGATCTAGTTCTTGGTCTAAACATGTATGCATGATAAATTAAGCACCCATGTTCTATAAGACAAGATCATGATATCGAACTATGTACTAGTTCATCAACCAAGATTATATCACAAGAACTTTGCTCTAATTCAAGAACATGACTATATTGATAAGTAGAGAACAAGAACAAGATGAAGAACTCTAAATTGCTCATACCGAATAGCTCCAAAATGTCTTGCTCTCCTTTATTATAATCCTTGCCAAACTCCTCCTATGTACAAACTAAGAAGAAAAAGAAGAAGAAGAAGAAGAAGAAGGGGAGAGAGGCTCTTGTGTGGTGTATGTTATAATGGTGGGAGATGTCCTCCTTTTATAGGTAGAGGAGAGGGGGCACATTGAAATTGTCCCTCCCCATATGGAAGGAGCCAAAATCGGCCTAGGAACACCTTCCAAAATTACCAAACCGACTAACTAACGCCGGCAACGCCAGCTATGGAAGGTAACGAACCGCCTCCCCGAAGCCGGGCTCGAAAGCCGCCACCAGGTGCGCCGCACATGTGGGTGCGCTACAAGCATCAACCGGGCCCCGCTCGGCCGGGCTTTGGGCAGGGCATCTTTGGACCTAAAAGTTGTATGGCGGTGTTTGCTCGCCCGCCAAGCGTGTTTGGTCCATTTCTCCCTTTGGGCTTGATGTTCTTTCGTGAATGCGCCTGTGGATGCGCTTTTGGTACATTTTCCACTTGTTTCTTATATAAATCCGCACATTAATAATTTGATACTACAAGTGGAAATATGTGAGTTATAAATGTATATGTGTGTAGTAAGGTATAGTTTCACCCCCTTATTGGTAGAATGTTGACGAAAAATGTGTCGCTTTGTGACCGCTAACATGCGCGCGGAAGCGCACCTCGCGGGTGTAGCCCCGAGGCTCCATGATAATAAAGAGGTTCTCGCGAGGCTTTTTAGAATTTTTCGTGGGCTCGCCGACCTGCCTCCTCCGGGCGGCCGCCGAAGAGGTGGTGAGCCTCGAGCCTCGATCTTGCCTTTAGCCGAGACCGAAAAGCTCTCGTGAGCTGCCGCCCGATGGTTCCAGAGAGGCCCGGCTCCTCGTGCCCGCTTCAGACGATCACCGGGGCGGACCAACCTCAAGCTCCTCAGGAGCTCAACTTCCGTGGTTCTCGAGCCCCGGTGATGTCCGGGAACAAGGCGCTTCTCATCGGGTGAGGCCAGCGCGAGTTGATCGTGGGGCCCCTCGCCGACCCGTAGCTGACGAGCAAAGCTCCCCGAGCCCTTTCGAGCTCAAGGTGGGCCATCGATGCCGCCGCTAAGGGCGCCCTTTGCTCGTGGTGTTCTCGGGCGTTTCCTGAGCTCCGGCTGAGCCGCCTTCGAACCCTCGAGAGGGCGGGAGCTCGCGCTGAAGCTCGCTGGAGCTCGACGACTTGTCCGCTGCGCCAGCTCTGGATTTTTACCCGCGTATAGCCGCTGGGATCTTTCCGCTGGGATTTTACCGCTGGCGGAGAGCTATCCCATTAATGTCGCGCCGCTCGCTTCCGCCATGTGTTAGACGCTGGCCGATCTCGCGTGGCGCCGCTGCAGCGGATGTGACGCTGGGTGGGCCCTCCCGCGTGTTTTTACTCGACGCCCGCCGCTACGGAAGCTCTATAAATAGGCGTAGATCGGGGAGCCGGATTCACCTTCCCACTCTTGCTTTCCTTCGCAGAGAAAAGAGAGATCAATCGCCGCTTGCTCGTAGACCCCACTTCCCGCTTTGCCCCGTCTCGCCGGCGACTCTCGCCCGTGAATTGAGAGAGATGGGTTTGGTCACGCCGACGACGAGGTGTTGATCGAGAGATGCAGCCTCATCGGCGCGCTGCCGCACTGGGGCGACGGGCGGCGAGGAGTGGATCATTCCACCAAAGACGCATCGAGACTCTCGACCCGCCGGGTGGTTACGCCGCTTCGCTCGCGTGGCTTTCCACGAGTGTGGGGCTCGGCGTGCCCGCCGATGACTTCTTCCGGGCCTCATCGTGTACCGGGCATTGAGCCCAAAGATCCGACACCGAACGGGTTGTTGCCTTTCTCCGCCTCACCATGCTCGCGAGGGGTGGTTGGGGATCCCTCCCAACCGGGAGATCTTCAAGCACTTCGCCTACGCCAAGATCCAGCTCTGCCGGGCAGCGGGAGGCGGGTCGCCCCCGATCGTCAAGGCCGCGATGCAGCTGCGTGGAGGGAAGGTCCGTGAGTCCTTCCGAGGATGACATTCCGGCCCGCTCAACCGGGTGGAGGGAGGGAGGGTTCTACCTCAAGAATGACCCTCCCATCCCCGGGCCGCTGTTCCACCGGCCAAGCCGCACCTTCGCCCACCGCGAGCAAGCTGTAGGCGAGGGGCCGCGACGACCACAATTCATGGGAGCAGTGGAGCGGGGCGGTGACCAAGACTCAAGGCGTCATCGCGACGCCGGGCTGACCGTGGAACCACATTATCGAGGCCCGCTGGCCAAGGGCGGTGGTTCCTCTCTAGCGCCGAAGCCTCCCGATCCGAGATGAAGGAGGAGATGCCCCGCTCGTGGGGATCGGGCGAACGCCCGGCCCAATACCGCCGACCGTGGGAGGGTGGATGGACCAGTGACGAAGACGGGGTGAGGGCGCCAGAGCCCCCTGATCCTCCCCAACCTGCAGACTTTGGGCGCCGTAAGTGCTCGCATTTTACTTTAGCTTGATTCTTCGGCCGCCTTTAGTCTTATGACGAGCTCGAGCTCCACAAGCTCGGCGCGGATCGAGTCCTTTGGCTCCCACCCCCTTCCCCGAGGCCTAGGGCTAGGCGCTTTGTCGGGCGCTCAAAGAGCCCCCCGCCCGAAACGAGGGCGGGGTCATCCAACGGGCGGGGCGAGCGGGACGATCGACGAGGTGGAGCGCCGGGCGCCGAGCTGCGGGGGCCCCTCGATGTCGGCGGGCCAACGGCTGAAGAGGCCGACTTCGCTAGCCTGCGTGAGCGCCGCTCGCCGCGGGCGGTGCCGCCGAGAAGGGCGGCGCCCGCCCCGCCCCCAACCGCTCCGGCCCAAGCCCCCGACGCAGGGCCGGATGCTCCAATCGAGGGTGGCTCTGGGGCCCAAAGTAGCCGAGGCACGTACAGAAGAAGAAAAGGGGTGGCCACGCTGTAAGCTTTTTTTTCCCCGTCGCCGTAGGTCGTTGTGATTGGTGTCGTGGGTTCAGTACCACCGGTCACGCGAATGTCCGACCACGCGCGTCCCGATGGCCTAGCTCTAGAGACAATGACACAAGATTTATACCGTTCGGGGCAAATCGGGCTCCTAGTCCAAGCAGATCACTATCCGAGCTCAAACGCCATACCGCTCAGACAAGCAAGGCGCGAGAGAGGGAGAGGGCTCCCAACCCTCTCGGATTGAGGCTAGTGCCAATATCGAAAGTGGATGTTGTGTTGCTGGGGGTGAACCTTGTTGTTCCCTTGCCTCAACCCGCAGGCCTTCCTCTCCTTTATAGTCGAAGGGGCAGGGACATGAGCTCCCCTCGGGTTGAAGACTTGAAGAAGTAAAAACATGTGCTGTGGTAGTGGAAGCGGTGAAGAGCTCCCCATGAGCTCCCGACGGGCGAGCTCCTTCGAGCTCCTAAGTGCTTTGGCGCTGAAATTGGTCGCCGCCGCACGCTGGAATCACGTTTGACGGTCGCTCGCCGCTTTGTTCTAATCGCAGCTTGAAGACGCCGGGTGGATGGGCGCGCCTATATCGCCGATGGGGAAGGCGTACTCGTATGTACCGCACGCCAACAGAAGGAGCCGCTGAGCCGACGGGTATGGCGAGGTGGTTGAATGACCTCCCTCGTAGCCGTAGCGCCACGCGGGTTACAAAGGCACGCCGAGAGTGGTTGAGCTGTCGAGAGTGGTTGGCCAACTCCCGCAGCACCCAAGAAGCTTCTTCGAAAGGCAGCGGATGAGCTTCCTCAAGAACAGTCAAGCCGTGGAGGCTCATCGCGAGAGCTTGAGCGAGACGGAAAGAGGTCCCCGGACGAGGGTGAACGCCGCTTGAAGACAAGGGAGCCTGTCGCCGAGACTCGAAATGAGCGAAACGACGGATCTCTCACCGGAGGAGCTCGCCAGGAGAGCCTGAACGAGGCGGAGGCTTGTCCTGCGTGAGAGCTCTCGTGGGGTGAAGACTTCGTGGTGCCATGGTAGGATGTCCTTCCTTTCTCGCGACTGGGGTTCGCTGCGTGTTTGGGCTGAGAGCTCGCTATTGTGTATCCCAAATATCGATCCCCCCACAGTAGCCCCTGAGTATTTGGGGGAGAAGAGTTCTCTCCTGTATGCTGTGGCGGCATGTCTTCTTCGTAGCGGGACCCTTGTTTGAGGAATGATGTTGGTTCGCGGGTGCGCGAAGCACTCGCCGGTGTAGCCCCCGAGGCTTCTCGTGAATAGTAGATTCGCGGGAGGCTTTTAGAATTTCGTGGGTTCGCCGACCCGCCCTCCGGCGCGATTGTCTTGAGGTGGTGAGCCTCGAGCTCGATCTTGCCTCTCGCGGCCGAGATCGAAAGTGCCCGGTGAGCTGCCACTCCGGATAGTCCAGGAGGCTCGAAGCCTCGGCTGTACTCGCTCGTCTGATCACCGGTGGATCAACCTCGGATTCCGGAGCCCGACTCGCGGATCCTCGAGCCCCCCGAAGCGCTGTTCCGGGCGCAGGTGCTTCCTCATCTGGAGAGGTTAGCTCTGGAGTCGACTTTAACCCTCACACCATTCGACGCTAAGCAAGCAAAAGCCCTCGAAGTCCTTTCGAGCTCAAGGCGCGGCCGCTGATGCCGCTGCAAGGCGTCCTCACTCGTGGTATTCCCGCTGACTCTCGAGGCTCACAAGTTGAGCTGCCTTCGAATCCCTCGAGGCGGTGAGCTCGCGCTTGAGCTCCGCTGGCTCGCCGACGACCGCTGGCGCCGAAGCCTGGATTTTTACCCAGTAAAAATAGCCGCAGATCTTACCGCTGGGATTTTACCGCTGGCGGGGGTTATCCCATTAATACCACGCCGCTCGTTTTACCGCTGTCGCTAGGCCGATCTGGCCGTCGGGCTTAAGTGGGCGACGTGGTGGCGTGGTGGCCCCTGGCGGGCAGCCTTCATATCCGGCCACCACGCCGCCGGAGCTCTATAAATAGCGGGATCGGGGCGGATTCACCTTCCCGTCTCTTGCCTTCCCGCGCACAATGCAGAGAGAGAGAGCCGACGCCGCCGCCCGCCCCGTAGATCTCGATCTTCCACCTCCCTCGCTTCACCGCCGCTTGTTCCGAGACCGAGAGATGGGTTCGCGGTCGCGTCTCGACGGCGACGAGGCATTGATCGAGTGGTGCGCATCAATCAGGTTGCCATTCCCGCTGAACGGCGGCAGGGAGTGGATCATCCCGGCCGAGGACGCGACGAGACTCCGACCGCCGGGTGGGGTATGTCCCGCCCGCTCGTGGGCCTTCCACGAGCCGCGGCTTGGCATGCCCGCAGATGACTTCTTCCGGCGGCTCATTCAGATCGGGGCATCGAGCCCAAAGACTTGGACGTTTCCAATGGAGTGTTGTTTCTTTCGCCTTTCTCCATGCTCGCGAGGTGGTGGTCGGGATTCCTCCCAACCTGGGAGCTCTTCAAGCACTACGCCTTCGCGAAGATCCGAAACCGCTGCCGAGTGGAGGTGGCCCGCCCGGATCGCCTCAGCGTCGCATGTACCGCTGCTGGGTCGTTCGGGAATCCTTCCCGAGGATGACTTCCCCGCTGGCCAACCCTAGGTGGAGGGGAGGAGTGGTTCTATCTCAAGAACGCACCCTTCACCCTCTCGCCTCGCTCACCTGCCGCATTCTTCGCCAAGGGGAGCCACCGGGGCGCCAAGGCCCGCACGACAACACCGTGGTGGACGGAGGCGGCCGTGAGCAAGATCTAGGTGCTCCGACGCCGGCCGACGTGAATCACATCATCGAGGCCCGGCTCAAGCATGGCGGTGGTGCCCCTTCGCCGAACCCTCCGGATGTGGGAGATGGAGGAGAAGGAGGCCCCGCTTGTGGGGACGGGCAACGCCCCCCGGTCTCACCGTCGACCAGGTGGAGTTTTGACAAAACAAGTGACGGTCGGGGTGAGGGCGCCGAGCCCCCGTATCCTCCCTAATCCGCAGACCTCTCGCCTGGTAAGTGCTCGCCGCCTTGTCTTAGCTCATTCCTTTGCCGCCTTGGGTTTTCTAATGAGCTCGAGCCCCACAAGTCCGGCGTGGTGCATCCTTCGCCCCAACCTCCTCTCTTCCCCGCAGCCGAGGCCGCCCGCCGGCGCCCAACAGGCCCTTTGTTCGAGCGAGGAGGCGGGGTTTCGCCCCAGCCGAGGCGGCGCCGAGCCGCTGAGTGAGCCCTCGACGCCGACGGCGCCCTACCGGAGGCTCGGGACCCCCGGGCGGTCCAGCGGGAGCTCACCGCCCGGTGGTGGCCTTTGAGCGCTGACGCCCAAGCCCCGGACGCGCAGCCGCACTTCGACGGGGCGACTGTGGGCTCTAGCGCGGGTCGGCTGCCAAGAAGAAGAAGCAATAGGTGGCCGCTTAGGGTAAGCTCTCCACCCTTCGTGTTGTCAAGCTATGGCGTAGCGCCGACCGCGGTGCATTGACTTCGCGTTGTGTTCGAGGGCGGCGATGGCGCATTCTCGCTGAAACGCCTCGAAGATCGACGCGCCGAGCCCGGCCGGGCGCGGGGCTCGCTTAGAGATGATGAGCTCGGATGGCGCCGCCGCACTATGAGCTCGGTGCCAATGAGCTCGAAGCGCTGCCCCGGCGAAGTTCGGGATGGCGATGGCGAGAGCTCGACAAATGGGAGCCGGGGCGACGACGGGCGCGACAGCGCCGGGAAGAGCTCGAGGATGATGGCGCCGTTCTTTCAGTATGACATTGTCAACCGCCAGTTGCTCGGGGCCTCTCGCGCTCGACTCCCTGCTGGGCGCCGACCGCCCCCGTGGCCAGCGCTGAGGACCGTGGCCGAAGTTCGGGCCGAGGAGCTTCACCGACGACCTCCCGGGGCGTCCTCGGGTACTCACGCCGAGAGCTCTTCTGGCCGCGATGGAGACGGAGAAGGCGGTTCCGAGGAGACCCCCGCCACCGAGGAGCCGTGTCGAGAGGGAGTCCGCGCGAGCTTGGAGGCCCATCCTCAGCCGAGGAGGTTGTCGACATCTCCGACGACGAGGACGCCGACGCAGCGTGGGAGGGCGCGCGGACTCGGCGGCGAGGGCCTCGAAGACGAGGCCGCCGGGCGACGCCGGGCTACCTTCCAACGCCGCCGGGCCGCTGGCCCCAGGTGCCGCTCCTTTACCGTGGGGCGATCAAGTCGACGGGCGCTTGGCAGGTCCGTATACCGCCGCGCGACGAAGGCCCCTCCACCGGCGCGACATCGCTATCCCCCCGCCTATGCCCGGTCACCCGCCGCCATCGCCGTTGCCGGAGGAGGTATGAGTTGTCGCACCATCGGAGTCGGCGAAGTGCGCCCGCCGCCTTCCGAGGTTTGTCGCCGCTATGCGCAAAGGGGCTTCGCTTTCGCCCTTCTTCCTTATTTAATTGTTTGTGGTTCGCAGGCGTAAGGGAGGCCATCATCAGATACAACCGGCCGACAAAGACCTCCCCCGAGGGCCGGTGGTTTTCGTCTTCGGGCGACGACGCAGCGCGGAGATGTGCGACGAGCTTGGTTCCGCGCAGCCCAAAGACCGGTTCCCTCGGAGGCTCGGGCGAGGAGGCGGCTTTTCAACCTCATTCGCTGAGCGAGGAGCTGGCTGCCAATGTCACACCCGGTTTTCCAAAGAATACCAAGCGCTAACTATATGTGTGTGCCTGTGAAGTCCACACGACACATATAGAGACAAATATGGAGAATATCAAGAACAATGCTTTTATTATATATCGAATATAGTTACAACAGATTTCAACTTTTACAAAGCATAGCAAAACTATTCTATATCTACTCTTCGGCCCCACACTCCACGTGGATTCGTTGATCAAAGCACTCGCCTAACTCATCTCTTTGATCCGCTATCCGTACCCATCCGGGATTTTCATTGGTGGTACAACAAAGCGCCACCACCATGCTCGCTAGTAGTAAACATGAGGGGATGCAAGGCTCAAAAGGCTAGACACGGCAAACCGCGTAAGCATTTTTAGTTGGTCATATTTTATTAATTTAAACCCGAGTAACTAACTTATGCTTAAGCTCCCAAGGTGAGAAGTATAATTATTATTATCAAGATTACTCATCATCCCAAACCATCCATAGAACCATCTATCTCGAAAAGGATCCAGTGCCGCCATGACCGCGGAGCACTACCGATATATCGGCTTTGATCAAACTCTCGCTACAGAGGTGTACACTTTCACCATGAGCCGCGGATTTACCCTCGCCCCGAGGTGATCAAATTTTGACCCGCTACCAAGGAAGGTCGGCAGGGTCACTATGAAGTCTTTCAAAGGTTCGCCTAACAAGTTAGTGGCCGCTAGGCTTTCTCGTGGCAAGTGTGTATAGGTGCAACCCCCAGAGGCACATGTAGTCGCGCATCGCATAACACCAAGTAGGGCGCCGCTTATACACCCCAAGGCACACCCCTTTTGCGCCTTTCGGTAACCACTAACAAGCTTGAAAAAAGGTCCTCATATTTTTTGACCAAAAGCTAGTGCCATGTAGCACTCATGGTTGTACCGTAAGTCCCGGGTTGCCGCTAAGATTCAGTCCTTACGAGGGCAGACTAGAGCACCCATAAAGGCCCAATGCTCTAGCCCCTAATATCCATGTTGCTAAAAAGCATCCTTTTAACATTGATTCCATATATCATTAATCAAGATTAACATTAACTTTGGTGATTGCAAAAGCTAAAGCGTAACTACCCATATGCATAACCCAAAGGTAATCAAGGAATACAAGATATCAAGTACTAGGTGAAGTCCTTAGCATCATATTAGACACATGCATATGAAAGTGATTAAATGATTATTGGGTAAACAAGGACTCATGTTACACTTTGCCTCAAATAGTGCTCAAACTTGTCCAACTTTCCTTCCGATCATCCTTGTATAGCCTCTTCTAACGACGCGAACAATCATCACAATCATGATAGGTAAACCTAGAAGCAAATACATCAATCAATATACATATAAATAAGACAAAGCTTTTTAAAACACGAGGGTTTGTAGCTACATTCCGTTGAGCGCAAAAACAACTAAACAAATCTATGGTTTAGAAGACCGAAGATCGAAGGTAGAAGCTAGAAGATTTGATAAACGATAGCGATGAATAAACATGATTGATAAGTGCTATCTTGGAAAGATTCACATAGAACATGGGTGTACATATGAAATGTAAATGAGTGTGGATTTATGTAGTGGACATAGGAATATATTTCGCCAAGTGGCTGTACTAAGGTAAATGCTAGATCGAAGAGAAACATGATACGTGATTAGTGCACTGGTTGAGCATATCCGTGGCTTAACAGCGGCGGGTACCGGCCATGATTCCTTCGACCATGAAAGGGATGGTCCATATTTAACTTATGGATTCAAACTTGGTAGGATGTTGTGCAACTAAGAAATACACATTGTAGGAGGGCTCAGTGGGATTTATGCAGCGTTTAAAGGGGAACACGATTGCAAAAATAGGTGGCTCTGCTGTTTGGACAGCAGGGGGTAGTAGTTGCTATGGCATCGATATCTCGCCATCATTTGTTTGTGTATACAAAGCAACTTTTGGAATCACATGCAGGGATATAATGAACATGTAGTTTTAAGGGATTGGTGATTTGGGCTTCGGATTTGTGGGGAACGCCGATGCCATTTAGAGATGCAAACTGTCAAGACAGCAGTAACAGCGACACAAAAATGGGCTTATATCTCTTGATCTTGATCCTATGGACATGAGATTTCTCTGAGGTGCGCAGGTATATAATACACACGCGGTGTCAAAGTAATTGCAAAATAGAGGTGTGGATCGCTGGGAACGCTGCTTGGCAACCAGCAGCTGCGCAGCTGTGAGGCAGCAGGGACAGCAAGCACCAAAACTGACGATATCTCTTTGCTCTTGGATTGTTTGGCAAAACCGCTTTGCAGAGACATGTGCAACTACAGGAACTACATCATGATCAAAGGGTTTGATGACTGGAGATCCATATCATTGGGAACACGAATGCCAACCGGCAGCAGTGCTGCTGTCCACAAAGGACAGAGACAAGATTGTGTCAAAACTCTCGCTGGGATTCAACCAAACGTAGAGAATGACATGTATCCTACTGCGAAAATATAAAACAATAGGAGGGAATTATTTGAGTCCTCACATTGGGATTAGCCGTGGTGGGGATGAAATTAGTGGTAGCTGTAATCGATGATGGGTGACGATCGGGCCACGGACCGCTCCGCAGCGCCAATTCCACCTCGCAGAGCATCATGCATCACAAGTGAGATCAAGATATGGATGATAGAGTTATGGATTCAAGAATCAGAGAGGAGAGGGGATCGGCGAGACGGCCTCACCATGATCTGTACAACAGCAGCAACGAAATTCAGTGGGGCATGTTGCTGTGGGTTCTGGAGATGGCAAGGCACACCGCTGTGGCCTCATGAAGCGCTACAGCACCATGGTGTTGCCTGGGGCGTCAAAACAGAGAGGAGGTGCTAGAGATCAGTTTCATGACGAAGAACAGAGAAGGAGAAACTTCTTACCATGGCATGATTCAATCGGATTCTAGCGATGGGGGATAGACGCAGCGCAACACACACGAATTCATCGCAGCGTAGGGCACATCATTTGGATGGGGAGGGAGGGGATAGGGATTAGGAGGGAAGAGGAGGGGGCGTCCATGGTGGAGGAAGGGAAGAGAGGATGTTGCTGCTGTTTTGGTCGAGCAGAACAAAAGGAAATGGGAGGGTGTGATTTGGGGAATAGAGAGGAGGCATGGCTATGATAGGCAATGCACAGGATTAAGAGAGGGTTGTTAAGAGATGGGACCAAGAGATTAAGGACTAAGAATTAAGGAGGAAATAAGGATTGCTATTATTTGCATGAGGGAAGAGGATTCGGCAGCAAGAATATGAGAGAGGGGCGACAGGCAGATGCTGTCCATCTGTCGTGAGTGATGCAGGGAGGGATGAGAGATGAATCTATGCTGCATGTGTGCATGTAGAAGAATAAGAGAGAGGAGGAAGCCACGTTTATTTCATTGGCCATCATCAAGCAGTTATTTGTGATTGATGGAGAGACTAAAGGAGATTGTGTGGCCAGGAAATTAAGATAGAAACATTATGTATTGCTGTTTTTGCAGGAGAGAAAAAAAGGAGGTGCGCCAATAAGAAAGAAGGGGCTGCTCCTCCACGAGAAAGAGAGGGGGAGGAGATATATTGCTGGTTGTTTCTACATGCATGCAATTGAAGATCAAGAGAGAAATTTATGAGGCATTAGATCCTGCTATTTTGCATGAGAAAAGGAGTGCCACTGCGCAGTTGTTTAGAGGTGAAAATTGATGGAGTCAGGGAATTAAGTGGAATTATGTTTGCATGAGGAAGGAAGGAAAAGGCATGAGAGGAGCACAACAAGCTAGCCGGCCATGGTGTTCATGCTCTATTCAATTGAGTAATTGCAAAAAAAAAGAGAGAGAGAGAGAGAGATTAAGGGGTGATTATGGGGAGATAGTTCCAAAAGTTAGGAGGACTATTATTTGTGGTTGTCATTGTTGATGAAAAGACAGAAACTAATTAGGCTGCCCATGACAGAAAAAGAGATGTGTCATGTCTCAATTGTGGACATGATTTGAGATTTAATCGGGATCGGTAGGGAAAGATAAAAATAAAAGGATTTTGATTTGGGCTTGTGACTGATTTAGGTGGAGGGAAAAGGATGTTGAGAGATACTTGGCATTAGTTCAGAGTAAGATTCAGCCTCAAAGCAAATGATAGAAAAGTGATAAAGATTGTACATTGGTTATCTAAGATTGATTATAGTGTGGATGTGAAGATTAGTTGACAACTTGATCCAGGGTTTTAGAAATTTGGTATGATGTTTTGAAGACAAGATTGAGATCCAACCCTAAGCGCATCTTGAAAACATTTAAATTCATTTTCAAACATAAACACTATGCGAAGGCATGAATGCAACAAACCCATTAAATTGAATTGCAAAAATTTTAGAAACCCACAAATTTCACTATCTAGAATATCAAAGCAACTTAACTAAAGTTTATAAATTTTAGGAAATAATAAAATCATTTGTTGTTATTTAGTGTTTTCTAAGTCACATCCCAAGATAGGAATTTTAGGGTGTGACAGCCAAGGAGGCCCAGCGAGGGTGGAGGCCGCTGGGCAGAGGCGAGGCCGCGGGAGGAGGAGCTCGAGCTTGCCCACAAGTGGCGCCGCGAGAAGATGCGGTGAGGAGCTCGACCCCTTCGGCCCAAGCTTGACAACAAGGAGCTTGAGCGCCGGCGCTGAGCTGAGCGCCGAGTCCCTCGCGAAGGACAAGGACGAAGCTTGCAGAGCAACTCCGCCACCGCGACGTCGAGCTCGAGGGTGAGTACCCTTGGCCTTGTCTTTTCTTGTCTTGTTTATTTGGCGTTCGAGGCTGATCGCCCTCGGTCGACGGGACTTTAGCCACGACCGTGAAGCCCGAAGTTGTGGTGCAACCTCCGCGCCGAAGAGCGGGTTCGGCTGAATCCGAGAATTATGAGCGCCCGTACAACGAGCAAGAGCTCTACGACGAGCCAGGAGTGCGCGGCCGCCTCCTCTTCACGCCCCCATGGCCTGTGGCTCGTGCCTAACCGCTGTCTTTTGTCCCGCACCGAGAAGCAAATCCCCGAAGGCGACGCTGGAGGCCGAGGACGAGCCTGAGCTCGCCGCTCCCGAAGCCTCTCAAGACACGCAGCCACGCCGGCAGAGAAGGAAGCTGACCTTGAAGCAACACCAAAATGACCTCGTCGGGCGCGAGGAAAGAGCTCGGAACCTCCAAGAGTATGTCGCAAGGCCGTGGAGGAGGCGAGAGCCTCCGGGCCGCCCGTGAGGGTCTCCGCCCGAGGTTGAGGCCGCCCGCGACGCCCCGTGGCTGACTCGGCGAACCCGGCCGAAAGGTGTGTCGCCATCCCGCCGGAGGTGATTCGAGGATGCAGGCCGCGTGTCCACAAGGCGACGCCGCCTTCACCCACTCACCCTTTACTTTGAGGTCGACATCGTGAAGAAGGGGTGGGCGCCAGCGATGACGATGCCGATGTGGAGCCTTAAGGCTGCCCGCGAGGCCGTGATCCGCGAGAGTTATCCGCAGAGCCTTCAAGCTCGCCACCGAGGAGCTCGAAGTCTTTGAGCCTCCCGCCGGTGGAGACGGAGCGCAGGAGCCCCGCCGAGGCGAAGCCGCGCAGATGCCCCCACCCGGCGCCGATGGACCAAGACCCGCCCTCGCGCAAGGATAGGAACCTCGAGGCTAGGCCTCTTTAGTTGTGAGCTTGCTAAGTCCTCGTAGTCAAGGCAAATTGTAAAAACTTATGGAAGCTTGTGTGATGGTTAATGGAAGTCGCTTTCCCTTTCATCGCATTAATCGCTTTTTACTTTGACTTTGGGTGAGCCTCATGTTTTGAGAGCCTGATGGTGGGCCATTCTCACACGCAGGGGCGCGGAGGTCGTTAGGGCGCCGCGACCATGCTCTATAGATGATGAGCCTACCACTTAGTCGCTTTTAACATTGTTTGAGTTAAGAGGAGAGAGTGTGAGTTTGTGAGTTTGAGCCGTCGCCGAGCTCTACACTTGTAAATTTTGCAAAAAATCGGTGCGTTGAAAATGGGGTGTGCACCCCGCTCCTTGTAGCCCCCAAGCAGGGCGGGTCTTGCCGGGCGAAGGCCTACCGCTGCTCGATGTGCTAAGGAAAGAATTCGGCGGCTTGCACACATTTTCAGATCGAATTTGTGCTTTTATTGAGCTCCCTCGTGAAGGCAATATTTCGAAATACACTTAGGGTAGAAGCGACGAGAATGCTCAATGTTCCATGCGTTGGTGAGGACTCGGCCTTGGTGGTCCTCGAGCTTGTACGCGTTCGCCTCAAGACTTGGTCGATGGTGAAGGGCTCTTTCCCATGGCGCCAGAGCTTGTGCATGTCCGTCGCTCGACTCGACGCAGACGCAAACGGGACGCCGGAAAGCTCGCCCCTTGACGCGGGCGGTCGCGGATAGCGCCTCGGGACCGTGCACGCTGAGTGGATGGGCGATGTCACCGCTTCGCCGAGCCGATCGGCAAAGGCTCTCGAGCAGCCTCGGTTGTTGCAGCTCGCGGAAGGTTCGACGCTGGGCAGCCGCACTTAAGTTCTGGTGGGGAGCACGCCTCGACCCAAAGACGGTGGAAGAACGGGCGGCCCGCCCTGCGGCCCGCCGGCTTGTTGCGCGGAGACGACACGACCGTGGGGAGCTCGGCCGAGCCACCGCTTCGAGAGCTCGAGCCTCTTGAAGATGCGTGACTTCACGCCCGCAGATCATGCCATTAGCTCTTCACCGCCGCTAGTCCTTGCGGTCGTCGGATCGAGGACGCGGTCGCACGCTGATGCCGTGGATCGCCGCACTACCGATGAAGCTTCTCCCACTAAGTTGGTGCCATTGTCGGTGATGATGGAGTTCGACCCGACCAGACTGATGCCGGTGAAGGAACCTGACGACGCCCCCGCCCGGCATCGCCATGATGGGCATGATCTCGACCCACTTCGAGAACTTGTCGATGGCGACGAGGAGGTGCGTGTATCCCGCCTATCTTCTTGAAGGGTCCCACCATGTCGAGCCCCCGCACCGCGAACTGCCGTGAGAGGGATCGCCCGGAGGGATTGTGCCGAGGTGCTGCCCTGCTATGGAAGAACCAACCTTCGCAGTCATTCGGACGACTTTAACAAATGGCCGGGCGACGACGGTCGCCCAAGAGAAACCTTGACTCGAAAGCCTTCCGACGGTGAGCTCTTGAGCCGCAGAGGCTCGCCGAGCGGATCTCCCTTGATGAGCCTTTCCCCCGCCGAAGGTGTTGCACCGTTGAGGACGCCGAAGTCCCGTGGCGGTAGAGCCCTTCCCGACGAGGGCGAATGACTTGCCCTCGCGCCACCGCCTCGATTCCTCCCCGCCCGGGGGAGCTTGCCTCTTGAACCACTGAGCAAAGGGGATCCGCCACCCGTTTTGAGCCGCCGTGGTCGAAGTTTTGACTCCGCCTCCCGAGCCGTACCCGTGCCGCCTCGGGCCCGAGCCCGTTGCTAGGCAGCCTTCTGCGGCAATGCCAGCTTGGCGGAGCGCCTAACTCCATAGGCCTCGAACCCGCGCTACCGGCGATCGAAACGCGCCCGCCGTCGCGGGCTCACCCTTTGAGTCGTGATTTGACGCGCGAGGCCGCGCGGCATGAAGACGCTCGGCTGACCTGAGCAAAGGGCGGGTCGATGCGCGAAGCTTTGGCTATGCGATGTCGCCATTGCTGAGGTGAAGCGGCGGATCGGTTGACCCTCGAGCCCCGCGGAAGTGTTCCCCGAGCCTCGACCTCTCCGCGGTACGCGATCATCTTTGCTGACGCAGCATCGCACCTCTTTCATGACTTGGTTTTTACGAAGCCGAGTCACCCCGACCTCGAGGTGCCGCGATGCCGAAGCTCGGGTGTGATACGCTAGCTTCATCTCACCGTAGCCTCGCATCGCTACGCTGTTGGACGGAAGCGCAAGCGGATCGAAGTACTTCATGCGCACCTTGTTCTGAGGTAGAAGACGAGACCGACGCCAGCGCCATACTTCTTCACGGATCCGTCGAGTACCGGCCCAAGCACTGGCGTCGCCGGGTCCGGTGGTCGCCGACTCCCTGGCCCACTGGGTGATGAAGTCGCCCGTGGCCCGAGACTTTATGGCGCCTCTCGGGGCGAGGTGATGTCGCGCCCCATGAGCTCAACCGCCCACTTGGCCATGCAGCCCATAACCCTGGCTCAGCGGATGATCTCGCCGAAGCCGGCACTTGGAGATCTAATCGCGTGACAGCAGTGGAGTCGGCTAGTGCCCGAAGCTTTGCTACGGTGATCGCTAGAACGCCGCATTATCGAAGCTTTTCGAGCCGTGGCATAACGGGTCTTGGTGCCGTGAGGACCTCACTCGACGCTAAATACACCCGAGCGCTGTACTCTCGAGTGCTATCGCGCCCTTCCTCCTCTCTCGACGACGCAGCCGGGTGCTCACCACTTTTGAGGTGGCCGGATGTAGAGGAGGATCGCTCGCTTGCGTGCAGCGCCGACGCAGTACGCGCGGTTTGTGCGAGGAGCCGCTCTGGCACGAAGTCGAGCTTGCCGGGGCTTCGGCACGTGCAAAGCGCTCCAACTTCTTCAAAGAACTTGTAGAGCGGAGGCCCGCTCCCTCGAGTCGAAGCTATGAAAACGACTCAAACGCGCCAGGCACCCCGTGAGTCACCGCGACGCGACTTGACGCTTTTTAATCGACCATGTTCGCGTGATGGCGTGATTATCTCCCGTTAGCCTCGATGCCGCGCTCGAGACGCATGAAGCCAAGCTACTTTCGAGGGACTCAAAACGCATTTTTCGTTGAGCTTTGACTCAACTCGAGCTTGGTGAAGACCTTTTGAGGTCGTGGATGAGCTCTTTTCGAGCCGCTTTTGTCTTCGACAACGATGTCATCGACGATGCTTCTACGAGCTTCCGAGGAGCTCCTTTTTGAAGACTTTCTCGCGATGCACCTCTCGAAGGTGGCGCCATGGCTTTTCAAACCGGGCGGGCAATTGTTACGCAAATGCACGCGCCAAACGGAGTGATGAAGGAGGTGGCGAGCTGATCGATCTCGCTCATCGTGATCCGGTGGTAGCCGGAGTAAAGCTGCTAAGAAAACAGAAAGTGTCTCGCACCGAGGTGGAGTCAACAATTTGGTCGGCGCGAGGCAAAGCGAAACGGATCCTTTGGGCATGCCTTGTTGAGACCCCGTAATCACACACATTCTCCATTTACCATTCTTCTTCGACTAATACAGGTTGGCTATCCACTCGATGATACACCTCCTGATAAACCTAGCGCGCTAAGAGCTTATCTATCTCCTCTGGCGCATTGCTCGGGCGCCGATCGCCGCCTAAACGCCTAAGCTCGCTTCACCGACCGAGAGCCGGTTTGATGCTCAAGGAGTGCTCGGGCGACTTCCCTCGTATGCCCTGCATATCAGGCCCTCCATGCAAATACGCCGAGAAGTTCGCCCCGAGGAAGTCGGACGCAGCTCGCTTCCTATTTCGTCGAGGCTCGCACCCACTGAGAGGGTGCACTCGGCCCTGTCGCACCGCGGACCTCTTGGCGCCCTTCGGGCTCGAAGGTGCTCTCGCAACCTTCTGCTGAGCTCGGTGCGCTGCGCTGTCGCTCACCTCCCGCACGCTGACGGATGAGCTCAAGCCGCTTCTTCTTGAGCTCGGGAGTCCTCGGGCCGCCTCGTGCCGCCATCTTGGGCAAAGATTCGCCGGATCTCGACGGTGGCATCGGGCAAGCATCGGGATGTCGCAGCGCCCGCGCAACCAGCGCGTGCTCAAAGGTGGAGTCGACGGTGATGACCCCTCTCGACCGGATCTTGAGCTTGAGGTAGTGTAGTTGGGGACGCCATGGCGAATTTCTCGCTAGCACGCCGCCCCAGCGCGCGTAGGCGTTTTTGAACGGGAGCACCTCAACGCGAGGACCACCTGCGGAAGCTGTCCGGGTGCCGGAAGGTGACGGGAGGTCGACCGGCCCAGCGAAGCATTCGCTCCTCGCATCGCGGAATCGGCTCCCGCTGACGCGCGCGGAGTCGCGCTCGGGGATGCCAAGGGGCTTGGAGCGCTGCGGGATGTAGAGGTTGAGGCCGCCGCCGCCGCCCATCAAGCACTTCCCCGAGGCACATGGTGCCGGCATGATGGGGTCGACGACGAAGCGGTACCTCCCCGCACGGATGTGCCTGGGGTGGTCGGCCTTGTCGAAGGTGATCGCCGATGCTCACCACTTGAGGTACCGGGGTTGCCGCCGGTGAAGAGGACCTCGCTGGGCGAAGTGAGCTTCGCCGCTTTGGACTCGCAGTCGCTGGCCCCCACCAAAACGACGCTGGACGGGCGCTTATCCTCATGTACATGTCGGGCGCCGAACCTCATCGGGGCCGCGTTTCATGGCGCCTTGCCGCCGCCGCCCTTGTCGCCGCGCTAATGCCATGCGCTCACTCACGTCTTCTTCATGAGACGACAGCCCTTCATCTTGTGCTTGACCGCTCTCGCGTGGATGCGCACGTCTCGAAAGCATCTTGTCGGCGCTCTTTGGGGATCTGAAGGCTTTGCCGCCTTTGCCGCCGCCTTTGCGCTTGTCCGCGAACGCCACAAACTCGCCGCCGCTGTCATCGCTGGGGCGCTTTGTTCTTCTTGTTCTTCCTTCATGCGGAGTTCGATCCTCCGCTTCCTCGTCGTCGCCGCCTTTTCGGCTTGCTCCTTGCCCGCGGATGTACGCGAGACGCGCCCCTCTCAGCTGCGACGCGTGGGCGTAGTGCTCAGGAGCCTCCTTCACGGCCTCGCTTCGGACACCGAAGCTCGCGGGATCGTGGTCTCGCTGTGGTGCCGGGGCGAAGGCGGGTGATGATCTCCTGAGCCTGAGGCCTCCTCGAGGCTGCTGCGCAGGCTTGGAGAAGCGCCGATGTAGTCGCTGCAGCCTCTTCTTCTCCGCCAGCCCCTCAAAGTGCCACGCTGTGCTTGGCCGGCATAGGTGCTCTTGAAAGTTGCCGACGAAGACGCCGCTGCCAAGTCCTCCCGCTGGCGGATGGTGCCCTCTCGGGAGGTGCTCGGTGCCATGATCGCCACCAACTGCAAGGTAAAGCGGGAGGTTGGCGCATGATGACGTAGTCGCCGCCTGCGCCTCTCCCGTCACGACCAGGCGCATAGTCCTCGAGCGCCACGCGCGGGCGGGCGCTTCGCTGTACTTTCGCATCGAGGTCGGAGCTCTAAGCTTGTGAAGGGAACGGGCATCGCGGATGCGTGAGCCGGCGCTCGCCTCCTCGGTCCTGCTCGCGGGTCGGCGGCGTCCCGCTGGGAGACGGGCTCCTGGGCGCGATCGCATAGGGGCCGCGCTTTTGTCTTCTTCGCCGCCGTCGGGCGCCACCGCTGCCGCTATGCGTGAGGTGCGTAGGGCGCTTTCACTTCGCCGCCGCTGCGTACTTTCGCCGCCGCCCCGAGGGATGTTCTGTCGGCCCGCCGCCTTGCGCCGGGCGCTGATTCGCGTGTCCTCGCCGCCGCTCAGCCTCGCCAATCCGGGCCGGGCGCTGCGGACGCCGTGGTGAGGGAGGCCTCGCGGTTCTCCTAAAGCCGACGGTGACGCCGAAGCCGCCGCCGCCGGACAGCCGCCTCGAGAAGCCTCTTGCGCCGCTCATGGGTCCTTCGCGGCTCTGACTCTCGGGGCCGGCATCGCCGTAAGAGAGGTGAGCGCTCGCTGTGCTCGGGAGGCTCTCCCAAATACCGGGCGGAGCCGCTCGTGGGCCTTCGCCTCTCGCTGATGCGGTCCCTCGACGCGCAGCTCGAGCTCAGCGCTCGCGGATCGCCGCCCCGCCTCGCCGGCAAGTGAGGGCTTTCGCGCTTTTGAGCCGCCGCTAGGCGCCGCTGCCTCGAAGCTCTTCCACTGAGCCTTGACACGGGCCGCATGCTCAAGGCCGGGCGCGGGCGTGCTGCAGTCCCAAGGCGTGTGCTGGGAGGCGCCGCCGAGTGGACTCTCTCACCGCACCTTCGCGTGGCACATGTAGCACCGACGCTGCAGTGCGCAATCCATGAGGCTCATCCCATCGAGGGCCGCCAGCTCATGGACGCCGGGTTCCGCCGCCTCGCCGCCCCAAGAGTGGGAAGGTCCGGCCGCCTCGCCGTGGTACATCCCCGGCATAGGCCGCCGTGAATCCGCTGACCGACATAACGCCTCTCCGCGCGAAGCCGTAGGACGACGCTGGCGGTGGAGAAGGTCAAGCATCGCTGAATAGGAGCTCGCTGTGAGGCTCGCAAGGCCCCGTGATGTTCGGTAGAGCGTCCTGATGAGGACGAAGAAGCTGCATCCGCGAGCGGCGGAAGGGGCCGACCGGGCGCTGGAGTCGAATCCCGCCCCATGCTCGCGCAGATCTGGAAGCTCGGGTGACGCCGGAGGCGTCGAATGTCCTCACACCCAGCATTGGGCGGTGAAGATGCAAACCGCGGGGACTCCTCCGCAAGACGGCCGAGAAATCGATGATGCCGAGCCGCATCGCTAGCGCCGGCGTACCGCCGCTGAAGCGTGCAGGAAACCATCGGCGGGAGAAACGCCGCACTAGCGCCGCCTTCCCTACCGGCGTGCCAACCGCCGGGGTCCAGTACCACCGCCACAAGAATAAACCGACTAATGCGTGCTCTGATGGCCTAGCTCTAGAGACAATGACACAAGATTTATAATTGTCTGGGCAAATCGGGCTCCCTAGTCCAAGCAGGATCACTATCCGAGCTCAAAATGCTCAGCACCGGCCTCCGCACAAGCAAGGCGAGAGGGAGGGGGCTCCCAAGTCTCTCGCTGTGATTGAGGCTAGTGCCAATATCGAGTGATGTTGTGTTGTTGGGGTGAACCTGTTGTTCCCTGTTCTCAACCTGCAGGCCCACCTCTCCTTTTATAGCTCGCATAGCGTTGTGATTACGAGCTCCCCGCGGCTTCGAGGACTTGAAGAAGTAAAAACATGCGTTGTGGTAGCGGAAGGTGAAGAGCTCCTGATGGCTCTCGACGGCGAGCTCCCTTCGAGCTCCCGAAAGTGCTTTGGGCGCCGAAATTGGTCGCCGCCGCACGCGGAATCGCGGTTTGACGGTGGTCAGCGCCGCCTTGTTCTAATCTGCAGCTTGGAAGATGCCTTCTGGGTGATGGGCGCTGCCTATATCGCCGATGGGAAGGCGCATTCTCGTATGTACCTCGACGCCATCAGAAGCGAGCCGTTGGAGCCGACGGTATGGCGAGGTGGTCGACGACCTCTCAATGTAGCTCAGTAGCGCCACGCGGTTACGCGTGCACGCCGAGAGTGGTTGAGCTTGTCGAGAGTGGTTGGCCAACTCCCCGCACTCCGCGCAGCTTCTTCGAAGGCAGCGACGCAGCTCTCGTGCCAGCTTGTCGCCGCGGAGGCTCATCGCCAGCGAGAGCTCTGAGCGTAGACGGAAAGAGGTCCCGGACGAGGTTGAACGCGCTGAAGACAAGGGAGCTCGCCGTCGCGAAACTTCAGCTGAAATGCGAAACGACCTGACTGCCCGCTCTGAGGAGCTCAGCTGTGAGAGCCCGAGCAGGCGGAGGCTTGTCCTTGTGTAGAGAGCTCTCGCGGTGGTGAAGACTTCGTGGTGCCACGCGTAGGATGCGTCCATACTTTCGCGATCGGGTTCGTTATGTTTGGGCCGAGCTTGCTGGCGTGTGTATCCCTAAATATCGATCACACCTCGCTATAGGTGTTGACCTCTGATCATGTTCGCGGCGGCGGCGGCGCTCTCGAAGCGCTCGAGGACGGACGTGCCGCAGCTCAACCCGCATGGATACGAAGTCCGCGTGACGGTGAGCTCGACGCATGCCGCTGCCGGGCGCAGCTCATTGCTCCCGCGAAGCCAGGGCGAGGTGGCGCAGCTCGAGCGATGGCACCGAAGCTTAACGACGAAAGCTCTGCGATCGACGTATGGCGCGGGCGCGATCGACGGGTCGGGGATGATGGCGCTTTTCCCCTCTGCAAGGGGTTGCTATCCACCGGCGTTCGCCCGATTCCCGCTACCGGGCCGGGCCGAGCGGAGGGGCTTCCTCGCCTCCGACCCGCCTCGCGGGCGCCGCCCTGGCCCCCTCGTGGGTCAGCGCCGCAGACGGTGTGAGCTCGACGCATGCAGCTCGGCCGACGACGCCGGGAGGCTAAGGCGCCAGGAACCTCAGTCAGGGCGAAAGTTCCTTTGATGTCGACGAGGCGAGGAGGAGGTCCCGAGGAGACTCCGCCGCCGGAACGCGCGGAGAGAGGCCCGCTCGAGGTCGCAGGCTCGCCCCCGTGACCGGCGGAGTGACGCCGCCGAGCACCCGACGCCCAACATCTTCTCGATGACGGTCGAGGACGCTCGGAGGCCGTAGGGTACCGAGCAGGCGCCATGGGGATGAGGACTCTGGAGGATGCGGAGTCTGCTCGCCGCTCGCCGCCGCCGCTTGGTGCTCGCACTCGGCCACGGGCGCAGGGTTAGGCTTCGGGGATGATGACAGATCCGCGGCGCTAGCCGCGCATCGGCGCCCGCGGATGTAGATGCGCGGTCTCCTCCAACGCTCGCCTTGGCGCTGGAGGATCCGAGTCGCTCGGCCGCCGCCCGGGCGAAGTGCGCCCGTCGCCGCTCTCTAAGGTTTGCTTGTCCCGCAGTTAGGGCTCGCTTGCGTTCTTCATCCCCGCCTCGCCATTTGTGTTTTGCTGTGGCGTGCGTGAGGCCGCCGTGGGGTACAATCGCCCGACGGAGTCCTTTGAGGGCCGGGCGGCTTTGGCGGGCGGGCTTGACAGCCAGGTGAGATGTGCGCCGAAGCTCGGCCGCGCAACTCCAAAGACCGCTCTTGAGACCCGAGCAAGGGAGGCGCGTGGACCTCATCCGCGTGGGGGCAGGAGCGAAGCTGGCCGAGGCCCGAGAGGGTGGACGCCGCGCTACGAAGCATCCCTGGCAGGCGAGGAGGAGCGCTCGAGCTCGCTTTCACAAGCGCTACATACGAAGATCGAAGGAAGAGTCACTCTCCGGCTTCTGATGCTTGATGACAGTGGAGCTTGAGCGCCAAAGACTCGAAAGGTAGGGCGGAGTCCTCCGTAAGGACAAGCGAGGAGATCGCCGAGCGGCTCCATCAGCCGCATACCGAGCTCGAGAGTGAGTGTTTCTCGCTCTATCTTATCGCCTCGCTCTTTAGCACTTTGGGCGCATGGCTGTCCTCGCTGGCTGCTTCTCAGCTTGGCGACCACAAAGCTTTCCGGAAGCCAGGCGTATGCTCCGCCGCCGGTGCGCGAGAAGCGATCGGGCCGGAGGCCGAAAAACCATGAGGTAGCAGTGACGTAGCGCGTGGGCTCGGCGACGAAGCCGTGGAGTAAGCTGCCAAGACCTCTCTGCCTTCGCCAGCCTTTTGCGTACTCTATAACCTCGTGATATTTTCACCCGGCCGCTTACTTTGCGCGAAGCGGAGCTCTTCAAGACCCACGCTGATCTCGAGGGACAAGGGCCGGAGTCTCGCTCGGCCAAGCCTCTCACGTGAGGCTACCACGCCAGCCTCGCGGCCGCAGCACAGGCGAGGCGACTTCGGCGAAAAGCGACTGCTACCTCGCGGACGCCAGCTGAAAAGAGGCCTCGGCCTTCAGCATGCACGCCAGCGCTGGGCGCCGGAGGATAGCCGGTGGGCTCAGGCGCGCGCTCGACGCGCACGCTGCTCGCGCACGGCCGAGGTCGCAGGCCGCGCTGCGTGATGTCCTTTTGTAGAAGATGTGAGACTCCTGGCGGTACGCGTAAGTCCCTCATCCCATGCGAAGGTGACGGAGGACGCTGGGCCGCGTGGGTCTCACAAGGCGTGCGGGCCGCCGTTCGCCTACCTCACTCGCGATCGGCAGGTCAACATCGCGGAAGACGGTGGCCAGCCGTGCGTGACGTCACGCACGCCGCATGTGGACCGTACCGGCGGCTGCCAAGCAGCCGCAGCCGCGCACCAAATGGGCGAGCCGTCTGGCCGAGTTTCAAGCTCGCCGCCGCAGGAGCTTGAAGTCTTTTGGAGCCGGCCGCGCGGAGACGGGGCGCCGAGGGAGCCCTCGAGGGATGCGCAGGGCGCCGCTATGCATGACGAACCGGGCCGGTTAGGGCGTACACCGCAGCACACACAGACCAGACATTGTGAGTAGGAGCTCGAGGCCAGCCTCCTCTTTTCAAGCTATGAGCTGGGTCCTCGCGATAGTTGAGGCAAGACGTAAAAACCCGCGCGCGGTAGTTTTAATGGAAGCCGCCTTCCTTCTTGTCGCGACTTTTATTTCTACTTGACCTTCTCAAGGTGGAGTTCATTATGATTCGAGAGCTCATGCATGATGCCACTCTCTAGCCAGCGGGCGCCAGGAGGTTGATTAGGCAGCCGCGCCTTTTCACGCACGCAAAGCCGGCGAGCTCATGAATTAGCGCTTCAAACATCGCTCGCAGCCAGCAGAGAGGGTGCGCAGTTCGCGGAGTTCGCAGACTCGCCGCCAGCTTCCAGCTCGCCGAAGTTTTGATCCGCGGTGTTGGGTAAAACATGGGGTGTGCACCCAGCCCTTGTAGCCCCCGAGCAGCATGGAGTTCCGTGGGATGTATGGCCGGCCATTGCGCAAGGCTAGCTGGCGCGCGCGTGCGCGCGCGCAAAGAGGAAAGAATTCGAAATGCTTGCACTATTACTTTTGCATCAATTTTGTTAGCCTTTATCGAGCTCTTGGCAGCCTACAACATTTCGGAAATACATTTAGGGTAAAAAGCGTACGCAGCGCTCGATGTTCCATGCGCTTGGTGAGACTCGACTCGGGCGGCCTGCGTTGAGCTTGTATGTGCCGTGCCTCGCATTTTCTGGTCGATGGTGAAGCGGGCCTTCCCCAAGGCGCCGAGCTTGCGCTTCGTCCTTCTCGAAGCCTCGACTCCTGGCTGGGCAGACGCGGGTCGCCGCCACGCCGTAAAAGCTCGCCCCTGACGGCGCGGGCCGTGGTAGCGCCCTTTCGCTGGATCGCGGTGTACTTGGCGGAAGGCGGATGAGGGCGGCGTCACGAAGCCGCTCGAGCTCGGGATCGGGCGGCGATCTTTGAGCAGCGCCGCTTTGGTTGTTGTGCTCGCCGAAAAGCCTCGGACGCTGGCGCTAGCCATACCAGGCCTGGGCGCTGGGAGCACGCCTGCCGACCCGGCGATTTCGCAGGAAGAAAAGGCGCCCGCGCGCGCGGGCTCGCGCAGCGCTGTGCGGCGACCTCCATACGCTAATCGAGCGGGAGCTCTCTGGGCGCAGCCATCGGCGGGCGTATTTTTGAGCCTCTTGAAGATGCGCGGACTTTCACGCCGCAGATCATGCCGCTAGCTCTTTCTACCGGCCCGCTGGTCCCGGGCGGCCGCATTGCAGGCCGCGTCGACGCCGGACGCCATGGTCGCCGCACTCTGCGCCGCTGAAGACTTCTCCCACGGTTCATGCCGCTTGTTCTGCGATGATGGAGTTCGACCCCCAAAACCGGTGGATGATGCCGCGGAAGAATCCTGGACTCGCCTCTTCTACCGGCCACCGTAGGGATGGGCAAGGCGACCTCAATCCACTCTTGGAGAATTTGTCGATTGGTGACGCAGGAGGTGCGCAGGACTCGCAAGTAGCTTCTCTTAAAGGGTCCCACCATGAAATCGAGCTCTGCGACCGCCGATCCGCCATGTGGAGGAAGATCGATCGCCCGAGGGAATCGCTACCGAGATGCTACCGCCTCGCTTAGCGGCGAACTCCGCATCCCTCAGCAAAGGCCGCGATGACTCAATGGCGCCCCCGGATGACGGCCGCGCGCGGGCGCGAGAAGCCTTGACGAACGCTCGACGAGCTGCGGCACCGCTAGGGCCATGACTCACGCTGCTGCGACCTTCTCCTGATGAGCTTCCTCCTTGCTCGGCGGTGATGCAAAATACCGGAGTGATCTCGGAGGCTCCGCTGCCTGCAGAGCCCTTCTCCGCACGACAAAAGGGATTTCGCGCCTCCGCCAGCTAGACATCTTCACTCTTCTTGCCCTGGGAAGCTGGGTTTTGCCTTCAACCACCGCAGAGAGGGACTCGCAGCTCAATCGTGCTTCGGAGCCGCCGTGGAGTCGAAGCTTGACTCTGTTCTCGAAGCGCCTCGGCTGCTGGATTCGGAAGCCGGCAGCCTGGGCAAGCTCGTAGCTGGGCGCGAGCTCGAAGCCTTCAAGCAGAGCTGCCTACTCTCCATAGGGTTCGGACCCGAGCGCTTCAAGCAATCGAAGCTCGTACCGGCAGCCGCGCGCGCTTCTTGAGCCAGTATCGAGCGGCTTTGTGCCGCCAGTATGAAGATTGCCGCGGACCGCAAGAAGGCCGTGACGCTGAAGCTTGGCGCAGGATGCTCGGCGCCGTTGTTGAGGTGGCGAGCGGACATGCTTGACCTCGCAGCCTCGCGGGAAGTAAGCGTTCCTCGAGCTCACGGACCTTCCGCGCGGTATGCGTACTCATCTTCGGCGTTGACGCAGGCCGACTTTCTTCGCATGACTTTGGTTCTTTCACGAAGCTCTGAGTCGCCCCGACCGCAGGTGCCGGATGCCTAGCTCGCGGCGCCGATGTGCAAGCCATTCACCGTAGCCTCGTGACTCGCCAGGGCCATCGTTGGACGCTGAAGTGTAGGCGGATCGAAGTACTTCTGCGCGCATCTTATTCGGGAGATGAAGACGAGGTCCGGCTACGGGCGCCATATTTCTTCACGCTGATCCGGCCGGCGTGCTGTCCGCACTGACGCCGCCGTCCGGGCTACCGCCGACCTCGGCCCCATTCCGCTGATGAAGTCGCCAGTGGCCGGACTTTTTATGGCGCCTTCGGGGGCGCAGGTGATGTCGGCTCCCCATGAGCTCGATGAGCCCACTTCTGGCCATGCGGCTCTCGACCCTGGCTGGATGACCTCTACCAAGCGATACTTGGAGACTAATCGCGGACCGCGTGGGAATCAAGTAGTGCCTCGAGCTGGCGCCGTGACGCTAAAGGCGCATAACGAAGCTTTTCGAAATGAAAGTGTATCGAAGTTTTTGGTGTCGGTGAGGACCTCACCGATGAAGTACACCGGCAATCGTGATTTTGAGCGCTGCGTCTCCTCCTCCTCTCTCGACGACGAAGCGCTGCTCACCACCATCGAGGTGGCCTGAGATGTAGAGGAGGATCGGTTCGCTGACGCGCGACGACAGTACGCGGAAGCGGGATACGAGGAGTTGCTTCGTCGAAGTCGAGCTTGCCGGGCCTCGCTTGGCCCAGCGGCACTCGCCTCTCAAAGAACTTTGTACACAAACTGAGGCTTCGCTCCCCGAAGTCGAGCTATGAGAAATGACTTAGCGCCGCTAGACATCCCGCGTGAGTCGCCGCGACGCACTTTCTCGACGCTTTTTAGTCACCCCATGTTCGTGAATGGCGCTATCCGGGTTGGCCTCACCGCCGCTGCTCGAGACGCATGAAGCCAAGCAACTTCTCGAGGGACCCCGAAAACACATTTTTCGGTTGAGCTCGACTCAAAACTCGCTGAGTTTGGTGAAGACCTTTTCGAGGTCGTGATGAGCTCTTTCGAAGCGCCTTGTCTTGACACAACGATGTCGCCGACGCATGCTTCTATGAGCTTTCCAAGGAGCTCTTTTGAAGACTTTTTCGCATGCACCTTTTGGAAGGTGGAGCCACGCTGTGATCGGGCGGGCATCGCCACGCAATCGCACGCGCCAAACGGAGTGATGAAGGAGGTGGCGAGCTGATCGAGCTCATTCATCGCGACCGTGGTAGCCGGAGTAGGCGCCAAGAAAAATCGACAGTGTCTCGCACCCGAGGTGGAGTCACAATTTGTCGATACGTACGCAAAAGGAAACGATCCTTCGCATGCTTGAGACTCGTAATCAACACACATTCTCCATTTCCCATTCTTTCTTCTTAACTAGTACGAGGTTGGCTATCCACTCCTGATGATACACCTCCTCGATAAAACCTAGCTGCTAAGAGCTTATCTATCTCCTCGCGATTGCTCGCGCCGATCGTTATCAAACGCCTAAGCTTTCGCTTCACCGGCCGAGAGCCGTTTAACAGCCTAAGGAGTGCTCGGCGATTTCCCTGCATGCCCGGCATATCGAGTGCCTTCCACGCAACACATCGAGGTTCGCACGGAGGAAGTCGACGCAGCTCGCTTCCTATTTGGGGTGAGCCCGACCCCACGCAGGCGCCTCGCCGGCCGCCGATCTTGACCTCCTTGGCGCCCTTCGGGCTCGAACGCCGCAGGATCTTTGTCAGCTCGCCGAAGAGCTCGCGGCTCCCCGCCTTTGCCGAGCCACCGCCATGCTCGGTGCTCGCCACCTTCTTGAGCTCTGGGAGTTCACGGCAGCGGCCCGTGCCGCCATCTTTAGCAAAGATCTCCCTCGATCTTGATCGCCGCCGTGCATGCACGGATCGACGGCGCGCTCGCACCGGGCGGCTCGAAGGTAGTGTCGATGGTGATGACCCCTTCTCGCCCGTGGATCTTGGAGCTTGGAGTGTAGGTGTAGTTGGGGACGGCCAGAATCCTCAAGCAGAAGCACCCGCTCGCCTCTGGCAAGAGCGCCGCGGTAGGTGCGCTCAAGGGGAGCACCTCGAACGTGAGGACCTCCTGCGAAGAAGTTGTCCCGGTGCCGGCGGTGACGGAGGTCGATCCGCCTCGAAGGGACCATTTGCTTCCCCTCGGCACCACGCCGCGGATCGGTTCCTACTGAAATCTCATGTTTGGTTTTGGAAATTGATGACACACTTGTGGACTAATCCTTTGCTCTAAGTGACTTTGAGATAAGATTAGATGGATGACAAGGTGCATGATGATCATGAACATGGACGATGATGGTGGGACATGATGGGACGTCCGTAAGCTCCTGCGATCGGCTTGAGAGGAACCCGAGATCAAGGCAAAGGTATCTTGATAGGTTTTTCTTTAGTGATCAAGACACGCATAGAGCCGCGGTGATCACAATAGGATAGATAGCCGACTATCAAGAGGGAATGCCGCGACAACTTTGGGTGAAGTGCTTCTAGGTCCAATTGACTTGCATGTTTCATTTAGACATGAGAGCACTAACTTCGATCTTGCCTAACTTATCAAGCCGTGCTAACATTGGTGATAACGTGGTCATTTGACGGTTGGCAACCCTATGGCAAGAGGCGAAAGCAAGGTTGAAGCAAAGAGCAAAACGAAAAAAAAGAAGAAGAAGTCTGCGCCGATGCCTGAGCGATCGGACGCGACGGGCTGAGCCGACGACTGCACCGATCGCGTGGCTCCTGGGCCGGTGACGGCGCGATCAAAAGATCGCATGCTAGAAAGGATGTCTTTCCAACTACTCGAGCGATGTCGACCCGGATGCATGACCGAAGCCGGACCGGAAGCCCATCGACCGACGCGTCGAGGAGTGGGCGCCACCGTGGGGCCCTCACCCTTGCCTGTAGCTGACTCGAAGAAGGACTCGACGCTTTGACCGACTCGCCGGGTGGTTCCTGGCCGTAAGCGTCCTGGCCACCCCTAAAAGAGCCCATTTTTGAAGACCAACGGCTCTATCTCGTGAGGGGGTCTATATATATTGATTGGCCGGGTCTGGGACCTCTCTCTTGCACATTTGAACACTTCTAACTTGCTAGTGAGCATTTGAGACTCCTCTCCACTCATCTCTCCATCCATAACTCGAATTCTTGGTGAGATTGAGAGTGATAGAAGTGCATTGCATTGCGTGGTTGCATCTAGAGGCACTTCATCCTTGGAGAAGCCGCTGATTCTTGTTTCTCTTGGGAATTTGCCCTGCTCCCTAGCTGCTTGGAGCAAGAGGCGTGTTGAGCTCTGAGCTGGGAGCTTGTTTGAGGCCACACCGTGGTGATTGTGAGGGGTCGCTCTTTCACCCCCGCTGGAGATTCGCTGAAAAGGAGCACTAGTGGATTGCTCGTGGGTTTGTTGGACCCTCTCTTGTGATCGCTTTGCTTGAGCTCCCATAGGGATTTGGCACTCGCCATTGCTTAGCATACGCCAAGTGAGTGTGTCGCCACAACGGGGACTTAGCGTGCGCTAAGAAGCACGCGGAACCTCGGTGAAAAATCATCGTGGTCGCTATTTGTCTTGAGCTCGTTGGAGATTTCTCATTGTATACGGTGATTGGCATCATCCTCTACACTCCACCGCTTCTGTATATCGATCACCCTCTCTAGCATTTACATTGATATACTTTGTGTAGAATTGCCTAGGTTGTTTTTAGTTGTTTAGCTTGCTAGAATTGTTTAGCTCCTAGTTGTTGTTTTTAGTTAGACTTGCTTGTTCACCTAGGAGTAATCTAGCTGACATAGCCTTTGTTGTGATTAGAGACAATAGAAATTTGACTTGTGGCTTGGCGTGAGATAGCTTGTAGCATTGCTTATCAGCCTTCGCCATCTTTATTTTACTAATCCGGTGCTTAGTGTTGTTGCAAGAATTTTTAATAGGCTATTCACTCTAGCCATTAGGACCTTTCACCGGCTAGGGCCGGAGCCTGGGATGCCAAGGGCTTGGAAGCGCGTGGGATGTAGAGGAGGCTGAGCCGCCGGCCGCCCACGCCACTTTGCGAGGCGCTGGTGCCGAGTGATCGGGGTCGCACGTACGAGCGTACCTCCCTGATACGGATGTGTCGGGTGGTCTCACTTTCGTCGGCGTGACGCCGAGGCTCGCACTACATTTGAGGTAGGCGGGCGCCGCGGCTCGTGCGGAGCAGGACCCGCAGCGGGTGAGCTTTTGCCGGTGCTGACTCAGAGCCGAGAGCTCTCCCGGCAGACTACGCTGACGGCGCCGCCCTCGGCGTAGATGTCGCCGCCGATCTCGCCGAGAGCCGGCCATGGCCTTGTCGCCGCCGCCCTTGTCTCCTCCTCGCAGCGCTGCGCTCTGTCACGTGTCTTCTTCATGAGGGCGGCAGCTCTTCATCTTGTGCTTGACCGGCTCGTGGTGTGGGCACGCGGCCGAGCATCTTGTCGGCGTTTCGGGGATCGATGTTCGCGCCGCTCTTAGGGGCCGGCTTTGCGCGAAACCGCCATGGGCGCATCTAACTGCTCGCCGCCGCTGCTCGGGACGCTTGTTCTTTTTGTTCCTCTTCTGCACGCCGCTAGAGCCGGATCCCTCGGCGACGCCGCTGCCGTGCCTTGGGCCGCGCTTGCCTGCGGGACGGCGAGACGCGGCCTCTCCCTCGCCGGGCGGGTGGCGAGAAAGTCGAGGAGCCTTTCACGTCTTGGGCTTTCGGACGCCGAGCTCGTGGATCGTGGTCTCGCGTGGTGCCGAACGGAAGGCGGTGATGACTTCGCAGTCGGAGGCCTCGAGAGGTTGCTGCGCAGCTTTGAGAAGCTGCCCGATGTAGTCGCTATGCCTTCCCCTTCTTCCGCTTGCACCCCTGAGGTCCCACGCCGCGCTCTACCGGTGTAGGCTACCGAAGTTGCCGACGAAGATCGCCGCTCAAGTCCTCCCAGGGGCCAGCGATGGTGCCCTTCCTCGGAGGTGCTCTCGTGCCACTATCGCGCGACTCGCAAGGTAAAGCCGGGAGGTTGCGATGATGAAATAGCCGTTGTCGGCGCTTTCACCGCTACCGCAAGGCCGTAGTCTCGGTGCCGTGGCAGGCTCGCCTCCCCTATCGGACTTTTTGCACCGCAGGTCGAGCTCTGCTGGTGAAGGAAATGGGGCGTCAGGTGGATGCGCGAGCCGGCAATGCTCTCGCCTTCTCGGCTCGAAAGCTCGATGAGCTGATGATGCCGTCTTGGAGACGGCTCGCGGGACGACTGACCGGGGTGGGATCGCTGCTCTTGCCTTCTTCGGCTGCGTGGACGTCCCACCGCGGCCGCTGGGTCGAGGTGCGGGGGCGCTTGTCGTGTTCGCCGCGGGTAGCGTTTTGCCGCCGCCCCGGGATGTTCTTTGTCGGCCCGAGCATCTTTGCGCCGGCAGATTGATGGGTGTCCCTCTGCATAGGTTCTCGCCGACTCACGGCTGCGCGTGGGACTCGGGATGCGAGGAGGCCTCTCGCGCTCTCCCGCAGCCTGACGATCGCGACGCCGGAGCTTGCCGCCGCCGACTGACCGCTTCCTCGGGAGCCTCTTGAGCCGCTTCCGTAGGTCCCCTGCGTCGCTCTCTGGGCCTTCTGGCAACGCAGCAGAGTAGCGCAAATGTAACGCCGTAGCTCGGGACGCCTCCCAAACACCGGAGCCGCTCGGGCCCTCGCCCCGCTGATAGTGGTCATGGACGCCGCTCGGGCTCGAGTCAGCGCTCGACTATTGCTATCTTCCCCCGCCGCGAGGTAGGGCTTCACGCTTGAGCCGCCATAGGCGCTGAAGCTTTTCGAGCTCGTCCCACGCAGCCTTGACGCTGACAATCGATCAAGCGCCGGGGCGCTGCGCGAGTCTCGGAGTGCGGTGCTCGATGAGCGCCGAGGGGTGCTTCTCTACCGCACTCCTCGGGTAAGTGGCATGTAGCACGCGACGCGGGTCGCAGCTCCATGAGGCTCATCCTATCGAGTGGGCGCAGCTCGAGCTCGCGGACGCTGGCTCCAGCGGCTCGCCGCCTCAAGAGAGTGGAAGGCCTCGCCGCCTGCCGGGTACATCCCGCATAGGCCATCGCGGAACTGCCAACCGGCAGCCTCCTCCGCGAGCCGTAGGGACGACGCTAGGGCGTGGGAGAAGGTCACGCCGCGAATGCAGCCCGCGCGGCTCGGCCCCGTGATGCTCGGGGCGTGTCCTGATGAAGATGAAGAAATGACCGCCGCGCGCGGATGGGGCTGACCGCAGGCGGAAGTCGATCTCGCCCCATGCTCGTGAGGACGGAGTCGGTGGCGCCAGGAGGCGCTGAATGTCCTCACGCCGCACGGCGGTGAAGACAGCCGGGTGAGGGACCGCTGCTCTGTGCCGGAGAAGTCGATGGTGCCGGCACGCGCACGCTAGCCGCGTCACGGTGAAGTGGAAGAAGCCATCGGCGAGGATCGCTACACTAGCGCCGCGTCCTACCGGCGCCGCCAACTGCCGTTTGGTCAATACCACCGCACGCAATACGACTAAGCCACGCGCAGTTTCGACGGCTCAGCTCTGAGACAATGGCACGAGATTTATAATCGTTCGGGCAAATCGGGCTCCCTAGTCCAAGGTGATCACTATCCGAGCTCAAATGCTCATCACCGGGCGAAGTACAAGCAAAACGGTAGGCGGAGAGGGCTCCCAAGTCTCTTGTGTCTCGAGGCCAGTGCCAATATCGAATGTGTGTGCGAGTGGGTGTTGTGAAGCCGGGAATTGATCCTCGCCTCTACCCGGTGGCGGCCTCCCCCTTTTATAGCGAAGGGGGCTGGGTACACGAGCTCATCACAAAGTTGAGGCCTTGAAGAAACGTAAATACATGACAGGGTGATAGGAGCAGTGATAGAGCTCCCTGGTGAGCTCACTACGCGGCATAGAGCTCCCTCCGGAGCTCCCCGAGTACTGTCGATGTCGAATTGGTCGCCGCCGCACGCGAATCGGGTTTGGGCGGTCAGCGCCGCCTCGCCTCTAATCGCGGGTTGGAAGACGCCTTCTCGGCGGGCGTGCTCCATACCGCTGATTGGGAGGATGTACTGTGACGCACGCACGCACAAGATCGGCGGAGTTGTCTGGAGTCGACTCGGGCATGGCGCAGGTGATCGTCCGACAGCTCTTTCCTTACCGTGCCCAGCCGCGGGCTACAAGTGGTCGCCGCGAGTTGTTGAGCTTGTCGCGTGAGTGGCTGACCATCCCCGTCACTCAGCAGCTTCTCCGAAGGCGCTGATGAGGTCTCGAAGCGACGCCGCCGTAGAGTTCGGCCGTAACGGGAGCTCAGGCTTGGTGTGGAGAGGGTCTCCGGAAGAGGTCGAGCGGTGAAGACGGGAGAGCTCAAGTATCGGAAGAGCTCGATCGGCTGAAAGACGAAGTCTCGGCTCCGGAGAGCTCGTGATGCGGGGAGCCTCGAGCCGCCAGGGAGGCTTGTCCTCGCTGGAGAGCTCATACGCGGTGATGACCTCGGCAGCCGCAGCTGTAGACGCTTCCGCTTTGTTACGCCTCTGCGGTAATCGAGGTCTCGGGGTCGCTGGTTTGTTGATAGCGGTAGGGTGCTTTTTACTTTAAAGTGTCCTGTATATCGATCCCCACAAATAGTCTCC